>CM061919.1:128811533-128923453 GCA_031002005.1 Vandiemenella viatica
TTTCCGAGTTCCTAGTCTTTTGAGCTGACTCTCAAACTACGCCGTATAAGCAAATAGACCGACGCACCCACACCTAATCAATATCACTCTAGCAACATCTCAAAGATGTCTTTCACTATGTGAAGTACAGAGTCTTAACATTAAGCAAATAAAATTGTTCATTTTCTGTTATTCGATTAGTTGGAAATACTTCTCAGACCTTTCAGTTTAGCAGTTTTACCGTACCAACGAAATCTGCGAAATAAACTGTTAATCGCCGTCTAAGCTAGGTGGTTTATGTGTACGGCGTTACTACGATCATCGTCTTTTCTTTTGAATGCATGAGCGGTCTGAAGGAGTCTGACTGGAGATGGAAAGGGTCCCCGGTTCAAATCCCTGTCTCGGCGGGGATTTTCATAGGCACTTAACCCGACCTTCACTTCTGGCACAGCGTGCTGTGTATTGTGAAGTACGCCAAAACGCTTCCGTGGATCGGATTCCACGTTAAACTGTAGGTCCCCTGTACCCGACAGGATTGCCGGGTTAGGTTAAGGTGGCTACGACAGGAGTGGAATGCGCAGCCGATAGAAACCCTGTCGCCAGATCATAACGACCACACGGAATTATTTTTATTATTTTGAATGCATGCAGTTACAGATAGCAACACTTAGCCTTCCACCCCCCCAGAAAATTAGTTTTTTTTTTTTTTTTTTTTTTTTTTGTAACTGCTTTACGTCTCTTTTTAACATCGAGGTCTTTAGAGACTGGAAAGGATGGGGGCAAGGAATGGGAAGGAATTCGGCCATGGCCTTTTGAAGGAAGCATCCCGGCATTTGCCTGGAGTGATTTGGGGAAACCATGGAAAACCCAAATCTGGATGCCCGGACGGGGATTCGAACCGCCGTCCTCCCGAATGCGAGGGCGACGGAAAAATTAGACTAGAATTACCAATTCGTTATGAAGCTATACAACGCTGTATATATTGTGTGCTGAATCTTTCATGTTGCTGTGAAGAAGCAGGGAAATTGATGTTATAGAAAACCGGACCTAAATGTACGTGGAATATCCAAGGTCGTGGATAAGCCATTCTCTCTCTTTCTGATGCTATCGTATGAATAGTGAATATAATGCTTGAACACTCATCTTAACTGGAAAGTAATCACCAAGTAGTGCCTTATTTCAGTAATGTACCATGGAGCACAGGCTTTGAGCGTATACGGAATTTACCAGCCTTGCCGGAAGAGACGTACAGCTTTCAATAGCCGCAAGTCAGTAGACGCGGGGGGTTAACGGTACGGTGAGTGCAATACTCGACACGTGTGCTTGACCAGAAGCTTAACGTTACAGCGCAACGCAGTGACTTACGACTGCTGGCTGTTTAAGCTTAGCGCTATTATTGACGGATACACTTACGACCTAAAAATAGCGCTCCAAGAAAGACGGATCGCCAGTGGCTGCCGTTAAAGCTCACGTTCTTTCATTTCCCGAAGAAGCCACCAGTTAGAATATCCGTTCGTTGACCGACGCTCCTGCGGCCGCCGCTGACATCAGCTGAGGGACAATGGCCTCTTCTCCTGCGCCGGTAATTAACGGCCAGGCCGAGCACCCGGCGACGCCCACCATTTCGCCTGGTCGGTCAGCTTTCTCCGGCCTCGACACACCTCGCGCCAGCTCACTGCCACTGCCGTCTTATCCGCACACAGATCCGTATCCCACCGCTGGAGGGACATTTGCAGGTTGAGGTTCCGGTCACTGCACACCTTAGTGCTATTATTATTACTAGTGATCGCCCAGGGGTCGAAATTCGACCGCAATTCATTATTTAGTTTCTTTCGTGAAATAGTAATGCTCAATATTTTGATTAATTTTTTACTTTCTATTTACCGATGGTTCATTTGAATTTAGTCCATCATACAATGATTTAAAATATTCATTTTGACTCAAGGCCCCTAAAACTGCTTTAGCTTTATGAAAACGAAGTAAATGCATTCCTTCCCCCTGAGGTAACTTCTGATTCGAAATGTTTTGCATTGTAAATTCGAAACTATCACAATTTCTTGGAATGACATTTAGTGCGCACTTAAATGTATCCATCAAAATAATTTCATCATTTTGTGTATTCACTATTTAAATTTGGTCTATTATCATTTTGAATTTCACGCATATAGGTACACCTTCTTTTTTGTCTCTCTCTTTCTCCGACTTGTCAAGGTTAATATAAAGGGATAATGGAAGGAGGTGCAAATATCTGGATTAAAAAAAATCGTAATTAAATTATTGAAATTCAAAAATCAAAAGTCCCTTAACCAAAGTTTAACCTTTTAAACAATAAAAAGACCATATAGTATCTCGCAGAACCACTTCATTCCTTTTGGAAATTATCCTTTTATAACTCCATAGATTCTACTTTTGCGAGTTTTTTTGTTTCACCATAGAACACAGAGTATCTCAATGCTGGGAATACACGTCAGATAGTTGGCTCCGATTCGATTTCACGCACACACCTTCACGAATTTAATTTTTATTTAATAATGTATTTTTAACATGTATTAACTATGCTTACTATATTTTTTTCTTTACTGTTGACCAAAGATCACAGACATTGGCATAATCACTAAGTATTGTTGCCACTAAAAAAGAACAGTTGAATATAAAGAACGAATGTTTTATTTTATTTATTTAAATGTGTTCGTAACGCTTATTATATATGCATTTTAGCTTCCTGCACTTCTCCATATAAACTTTAACTATGCCAAATCTCACACTCCTCCGTTTGTGCAATATTTTTAAAAAGGGATCCGAAGTTTTTGCTTAGCGTATTAATATATAGATTTTACTTCGAGCTTTTAATGCTGGACGAAAGCACGGAGTAGCCCCTTTAACGTGCTTGGTACCTGGAGCGTATAACTGAACTTGGGATGCCCACGGGCCGACTGCTACGATGTACATTAGCCATTTACGCAAACCGACGTTATTAGAATTAGCTTTGGGAATTACACATTGGGCGTTTAACAGTCATGCATACTCGCCGAAGAAGGTTACCTGGATGCCTTGCAGGTTACTAAGTAACGCAGGCTCGTCGAAGATGGGATCGTTAGAGGTGGGAGGAATTGGGACCAAGGAATGGGAAGGAGTTCGACTTTGGCCTTTTTAAGAAACTGTCCTAGTATTTGTCTGCAGTGATATTGGTAATCAATGAAAACCGAAATCTGTGTGTTCAGATAGGGATTCGTATCCGCGCAGTTTCGAATACCAGGACCCTTGAGCAATATCCCCACTCGATGATGGATGATTAGAGCACGGAAGGAATAGGGCACGAGGTAAGGGGAGGAATTCGATGTTCGCCTTTTCAAGGACCCGTCCCAGTTTTCGCCTATAGCGGTATTGGGAATCCATGGAAATTTGTATGGCCGGATGGGGATTCGAATCCACAGAGTCCCGAATAGGAGAACTCTTGAGCAGTATCATCATCGGCAGTCACTTAACAACAGGCTTGAGGAGCCGTTCTGCACTTTCAGATTCCAGAAAAATTTCCACGTCTTAATTGCAATTTGGACACTAGCCGTCCAGTCGACACTCAGTCGCTCTGATCTTTACACTTGTCTAACTTCATAAACAAAAAAATTTCGTTTACTACCTGGTACCACTTGCACAGAACACAGCCTTTACGGCTTAACTTAATCCATTAACCCTACCGAGGAAAAGCTTGAAGTGCAATGCTAAGAACTATACGTCAATGGCACACATCACACGTTCAAACCTAGCTTCGCTATAGAGACAGATCAGCATAAATGCCTTTAACATATCTGACAGTGTCCGTGTTCAGAGAGTCTTTCCATTTCAAGTCAATCACCGAACCGCTATTTCTGCCTGTACAATATACCATCACCCACCAGTTTGGCCCAGTGCGCTGAGGCGCCACACACTGGACCCAGGAGGTACAGCGGACCGGGCACAAGCACAGGGCCCCCCGTACCGCCCGGTTTTTAGGGGGTTCCTGCACTCATTTAGGCGAATGCTGGGACGGTCTCCTATCTCAGTCTCATAAAGTACACATTTCACAAACAAAGATACACTTATCATGCAAAACACCAGTTACACGAATCGCAGACAGATGGAAACAATTGTCTTTAAGCTGAATGGTAACTAATCCGTCACTGAAGCAGGGTTGGTGTCTATGCTTCATAACCCTAGAAGTAAGTGATGATCAAATTCACTGTTCTCGGAGGCCTCATCGAAAATGGCTGGCAAAATAAAATCCATTATGACATCTTCGGCTTTCACCTTACCAACAGTGAACGAGAATAACATTGACTTTTTATCCTAGTTGGTACATGATTCCAACGGCGTGCACAAAGTTGGGCGAAAGCACGGAGTAGCTCCTTTAGCGCACCAGAGATCTTGAGCGTGAACTTGGGACGCCCGCGGGCAGGCTACTCAGACGTACAGTACATTAGCTATTTACGCAAACCGACGTTATTAAAATTGCCTTCGGCAATTACGCATGCTGTGGTAATCACATTGGACGTTAAACAGTCATTACGGGTGCAATATCACCAATGAAGGGTACCTGGTTACCTTGAAGGCTTCCGACACTTCGGGCGGAGAAAGGAAGGCAAAAGAGCTATTCAAGCGATTTCCATGACTGAATGCACAGTGACGGAGGGAGTAGCAGTCAATTATCAATCAAAATTCTGAAGATTTAGGTTTCTCGTTCTGGTCACGGCAGCAGCTAGCGCTCTCACGTCATATCGCAGGATTAGCCGATTTGACTCTACACTCGGGTATAGTAGGCTCTAATGATGTTTTGTGTCCATTTTCTCTTTTACTTTATTTGCATACATCTATGTCAAATACAACTGAAAGGGTGGATTCACTTGAAACTGCCTAATTTGTAGTAAAGTTTGAGTTCCCTTAAGTCCTATACCAGATGCTTAACTCCGCCAATGCAGCAGAAAACAGACTATAACTTGGAAACTTTGAAGCCTCACGCCACGATCTTCTATCCAGGCGTACCACGGAAGCCGAGAAGAATTTGAGAGGACAGTACCAGAAACAATGTAGCAGATTCAACACCAACACGATGAACACTTTAACTCTTGCCTGTTTTGTATTGTAAATATTTGTGTAGGTTTCTTCTTTCTCAAAAACATAATTCTCTTGGATAACTACCCGAGTGATCACAGTGTTTCCAAACTATATTTCGGCAGTAAAATTCTCTCTTGTCATCTTCGACCGATAATGGGATTACTGAACAATCGTGTGGCAACAACTTGTACATTCGGCTTGCTACCCGAGAGCATTTTATTAACAGTCAGCTCCGGGAAATATTTCTTTCTCTCCGAGCGTAGTGTAGTAGGAGCGGTAACGCTCTGGCCTTGCATTCGGGAGAACGCAGGTAGGAATCTCCGTACGGTCATCCAGATTAAGGTTATCCATGATTTCCCCAAATCACTCCAGGCGAATGGTGGGATGGTTCCTTCAAAAGGCTATGGCTAAATTCTTTCCCGTCCCTTCCCGCCTCTAACTACTTCGACGTCGACGAGGCGAAACCCAGAAGCAAAACAATCGTTCTCTTTATTTCTTCTCATTAACACTGTGAAAACTGTCTGAGCGATATAATAAACAAGTCATAACAATATGATACGGACAAATGGAGTTAAAATACCTATGAAGGCAACCAATTTCCTTTAAACGTGAACGTTCGTTTTGACTCCGCATCTCCAATCAACCAAAAATGGGAAGTACGACATCCAGGGATTTTTCCTTGGAAGTTGAACCGACTGGAATTTGCTGCTGACCACGTCACACTAACTGAGGGATGATTGAAGTGTATGTTTAAGTTCCTTCCCATTAGAGATGGGTAGGTCCGGATGGATGCAGTTCCGCGGACCCGTATCACTTGCGCGAGGGATGGATGTACATCCGAGGGCTTGTCGGATCTGCTTCCAGCCGGACCTGTAACAGCGCCACAGTTCTCGCGTGGCCGGAGATTGAACCACGGCCGGACCTGCAACGCGGAGCTGGAACGCAATTTTTCATTACACTTCCGATTTGAAATCTATGTTCTGAAGAGTTTAATGTCATTTACTGCACGATTCGATTACAGCAGTACTTTCTTATTGGTCAGGTTCATGCTTGTAAGGTGAGGAGTGTTTTACGTGCTAAATAAGAATGGACTTAATAATTTAACTTGTAATTTTAATGCGTTGCAGTCTTATTAAATTTTTAACGTTCAGTTTGATTAATCACAAAGTCTCTAGAATTTTTAACTTTCTCAATTCTGATGGCTTAAGGACAAATTAGATAATACATTTAACATCTCTTTATTGCAGAAACACGGTTCGTAGGGTTTTCGAAGGAACATTATACATATCTACACTAATATTATAAATGCGAAAGTAACTCTGTCTGGCTTTATGTCTGTTTGTTACATTTCTTGTGCTAAACGGATATTCCGATCGTGATGAAATTTTACATGGAGATGCTGTTTGACATTAGGATCGAGATGGGATACTATATTATGTTTAGATAAGAACATATTGTCATTAAATTATGCAGACTATCGAACTGTGAAAGACAAATGCATAATATCTAAGGGTATTTGTAACACACAACTTAGGTATGATAGGGTAGCGTAGTGGTAACGCGCTTGCTCATTGAGTTAACTTCAGCGTGGTTCTGGGTTCAAATCCCACTGAATGCGTATATTTTTATGAATTGTTTTTCATAGTTTGAGCCAAGCCTAGAATTTTATGGTAAGGATACCATGTTCTGGCAAGCCTTTGGTGGTAGAATAGTGCCCTAAGCGTTTACTTTATTTACGGTTTACTGGTTCCACAATTAGGTTTTGCGTGATATAAACTAATAATATCGTTACTAGTTGAAAGAATACGCCAATGCAACTGTTTAGTTTATTTATTGCTGCGTCGTACGCGTTTCACCTCTCATCGAGGCATCATCAGCTGACGCTAACAGACGACTGAACGATGATAACAAACAATATTGTAAATATGATACAGGCAAAAAAATGCGTTGTATATAAAAACGGAGATGCGCAGCTGCATACCACAGTAACAAATGTAAATTATTCGTCGCTGATGATGCCTCGATGAGAGGTGAACCGCGTACGACGCAGCAATAAATAAAACTAAACAGTTTGCATTGGCGTATTCTTTCAACTAGTAATTAATTAAGAAACTGTGGAAACACGGCCTGCAACAACATCGCATTAATAATAATCGTATATGCGAAAGTGAGTTTCCATCTTTTTTTGCGTTTTGGGGACGACTATATGTGTATACCGGTGACAAGGAAATACTTTGTTATATTTAGGAACGAAATAGGATACTTTTTTTCCGATATGAAATAGTTTTAGTCATGAGACAGGTTCGAATGTAGAATGGTATATTGATGGCGTTCCCGTTATATTATGCCGGACTCAGTGTTGTTTGGGAACATCTTAGATAATTTTTCAGCTTTGTATATACAATTCTAGTAATCAAATCCTAAATCCAAGCGTAGGATGTCGCGGGTAACAGCTAGTATGTATATATAAATATGATTATGTGGCATTATTTGCGAGCGACTCTGCTGACCGCTTTTACAGCAATTATTTTATAATCCAACATTGGAAAAAAAAACCTCACATCCAGCCGTTTCTAGAACGTCTAACAATGGCTCAAACAATCGGTTATTATTACTAAGAATTAAATCTTGCTTTAAAATACTTTAAACTAAATTGGAAATAAAATTGCTAAGAAATTAAAAGTTTTTGAAATTGCACAAATAAAATAAAGATTATGAAAGCACCAAAAACACTTTACGGTAGCTGGCAAAACATAAATATTACTGATTAATTAAAATGCATTGTATCGCACTCGATTTAGCACTCACGACAATGTTTTATTCACTCAAAACAGTTTCACAAAGTATACAGAGGAAAACACTATACATAATATAAGAACAAATCTCACGTAATTTCTCGCTCACAATTTAAAATAAGTTATACTTGCAATTTTGCTTTTTGTTCATTTATAATACACTGTTTCTTAAGCTGGTATATTGTGGAAAGGCAATAATTATCTCAAAATGTTGAGTCTTGAATAATTTCATTTTTAGAAAAAAAAAAAAATTACAAAGAATTTCGATTTTTTAAAAAAAAAATAATTAGTAGTATTTAAACATTATAAAGAAATGATTTCATTTTATTCTTATAGAAGCCCACAGAAATTTTAGATGAACACGATATAACTCATACTGCAGTTCTCCGTGGTCGGATTTGTATCCACCATACGCTCGATTGTAGGTTCGGACCCATACAGCTCCGCCGGACATGTATTACTGGATGTAGGTCCGTACACATCCAGTTCCGCCGTACACTGGCCGCCCGATTGTAGATCCGGACCCATGCAGTTCCGCCGGACACGTAATGGATGTAGGTCCGTACACATCCAGTTCCGCCGTACACTCCGGCCGCCCGATTGTAGATCCGGACCCATGCAGTTCCGCCGGACACGTAATGGATGTAGGTCCGTACACATCCAGTTCCGCCGTACACTCCGCCCTCCCGATTGCAGAGCCGGACCCATACAGGTCCGCCGGACACGGAACCTGGATGCAGATCCGCAGCGCTGGATGTACATCCGGACCCGAATCCTTTAAAATCTCGGACCTGCCCATCTCTACTTCCCATTCGTTGCCCACAATCCTTTCTCCTCTCAATTAATAAAATCTTTTAACTTCATAGTAGTTTATTAATATTTCTGTATATTAAGATATTAGGCGTATATGTACTGATGATTGAACAGTGATTAAATGCACACTTCTTTTTGTGGCTTTACGCCTCGTCTACGGAGAGGTCGTTGCAGGCGGGATGGGATTGGGTCAAGGAACGGGAAAGAATTGGGCTATGGCCTTTTGAGGGGAAGCATACCGGCTTTCGCATGGAGTGATTTGGGGAAACCATGGAAAACCCAAATCTGGATGACCGGACGGGGATTCGAGATCACGTCCTCCCAAATGCGAGCCCAGAGCATTACCGCTAACCCTCCACGCTCGGTGCACATTACTGGTCAATTATTTCAGATGAACAGATGGTTTGGCACTTTTATAAAAACAGAAGTTATACTCATTTGAGGTCCAATTCCTTATTAATTTAGTACATGGCATCATAATGTCATCTCTTCATAATTTAGGTAAATTTGTATAGTACACTCTAGCTCGCCTTATGTTTTTTGCTAACAGGCAAGAGCATTATACGCGATAATCCCGAGCTATTATTTAGATTATCCCAAAGTTGCTCGGTAGTGTAAGACGCCCACCTCGGCCCTCGTGGTCGAAGCCAACTTTACATACTCATTGGACTTGGGGTGGAGTTAAATGAGTCTTAAAAGCCGCCCCATTACTCTGGCTGCTAATGATTGGCTGGTACAGGTGTCAGATGACACAATTACCGGCTGCTTAGTGGCGGAGCACGTCCGCCCTCTCCCGCGGGAAGATCCGGGTTCGAGACACTCTTACAGAGGACCGACCGAGCTGGAGTTCCGCTCCACCGTACTGCCGAGGTATGAGACGACCCCAGCGCAACACAGCTGCTCCTTGGAGCTGACTTTTCACCAGCTATCCAATTTCTAATTTAGAATCCTCCTGCTAGGTTTTTCTTGCAGGTGAAGCATAATAACAGGCCCATGAAACATGGCACACGATAAAAAGCGATTCATCATGTTACTGCACATTTTTAGTGAGAGAAGCAGGGTGGTGGTTCACCAGTAAATTGTTTGATGACTTTGAAACGTTCACTGTTTCACTTGGGTATTTCAAAAGCTTTTAACTATGTCATTTATTTCTGGTTAAACTTGCTCCATGTGTTTGAAATAAATTTAAACTGTTTCGTAGTTCCACATTAAATTGCTAATAACGTTTCCTTCTTATTAAAAAAAAAAAAAAAAACTCCATTCAATCTTACTATTTCCAGTATCGGATCAGTACTACTGGATCTTTATTTATCATATATATACATTATTGAGTTTAATACCATTACTGAAAGCAAATTACTTTTTAAATGAAGTCAATTATTTTTTAAATACCAACTGAAATTGTTTATTACACTTTCATAATAACATTTACTATCCACTTATCTTTTGACATCCTGTTCACAAACATTATTCTATTTGAACACAATGGTTATAGTTCATTAGTATAATTATACATCTTCTTTGCATTCGGGCTAATCTTTTTCAATATTACATTAAATTTTAGCTTTCCTCACACCAGTATTATGGAAGATCTTTAGATTCATGTTTCTAAAACCATCTTTTTTTGAAAACCTACTTGCAACCAGAGATCTTCTTTTCCTCTAGCTCGACGTTCTCTGTTCTTGAAACGTAAATATCCAAAGTTACTATGCCTCGTCGACGTTGAGGTTACTAGAGGCGGGAAAAGACTGGGGGGCAAGGAACGGAATTAAGCCATGGACTTTTGAAGTAACTATCCCGCCACTGGCAGGAGGTGATTTGAGAAAATCATGGGAAACCCAAATCTGGATGATCGGACGAGGATTCGAACCCGTGTCTTCCCGGATGCGAGGTCAGGTCATTACAGCTCATCCACCACCCTCGGTGCGATCAGGACAGAAGTCGTTTGCGTAGCGAATAGAGATTTCTGTTGGACCACACGGAATTTTGTATTTTATTGTCAAAGGAGAGTGAGATGATGCATTACAAGCAAAGCCGGTCGATATAAACGCAAATAGATATAGAGATACGAATTCGTTATATTTTGACTCAGAATAGTGTTATTAATAACGTGGTAAGAAAGCAGATTTTTGTGACCCAGGGTGCCGGGAATGCGATGCCGAAATGTATTCCGAAAATAGTACAGCGTAATATATAAATCGCTTAGCATAACAGGTAAACTAACAGAGAATATTACAATGAATTAACAACCTAAAGTGAAACACATGTTCATGTTATTCAGGCGTCTTTCTGTGAGATTCGTATCTGCTCCTGATTTTTTTAATATGTAGTGTCAAGAGTAAGAAAACAAAGACCAAAAATATATTTTTTCGATTGGATGATTCTCCGTTGAATTCCAAAATGATAAATTAATAACAATTTTTTATTCACAGGTTTTTTGCATTTTTCAGGACCAATGAGATCCAGTTTACTTTGTAAACTCTATCTTAAATGTAACTGAATCCTATTGCTCTATACATTATGGTACTGAAACGTGCAGAATTATCCCTAAACACCAATAATTCCAAACAGGTTGTATAATTCTGCTTACTATCAGATGCCTAACATTAACATTGAAACTTGGCCAACTTCTGGAACAATTCTTTGATGTAACAAATGCGATCTGGAAACGGAAATGACAGTTCTGTTTGCCTTCGGAACTTTCATTTAAATCAATGGAATGGGTTCCTATTCCTCTTATTCTGATCACAGAATATTTCTGCATGCCCTCAATCTCTCTAAAAATGAACGTTTTGAAAATGTTTTCATTTTTAAAATAAAGTTTCAATCTTCAGAGCTGCACTTAAAATCGTATTGTGTATTACTTTACTTTTCTTGGATCAGAACTGTTCGGTCATCAGGCACTGCAAATCGATTTGCAGCTAACTGATTGCGACCATTCGTCAGAATGAATAGTCGACGCTTGAAAGTAGTTCCTACTTGCTTGTTGCTGAGTTAGCACGGTTAATGTTAGCCTGCACAAGGATTCAAACCGAGATCTGTGAGATCAGATGTTGATGATTCAAATCATCAGCAGTAGGACCATCGATCTATCTACTAAATTACATCCATGATATTTTTAATTTTATTCAACAAATGGTTCCCCCCTTCTTTTTATATTTTTGTTACTTCTGTTATATCTGCTACGCAGACTGTGCTGTTAGCACCGATAGTTCATTAATACCTTCAATGCTGGTTTTATTATTACAGATATCTTAATTTTTTATCGTTTCTTTTTGTATCTTTTCACATAAATATTTATATTTTTACGTCCTTTAATGAAATGTGTATATCTGAACTCTTGACAATATTTCGGAGGTATGAAAATTACATTGGTGTATGGTTTAAACTGGCGTTTCTGATTGGGGAACTTGTTACTTGTATTCTCTTTGAAATAACGTGGTGTAACTCAAGACTTAATCTGTTGCAACGAAGCCTGCTGGGCATTAATTACGTGATGTGTTTTATCTGTTTTATCGGAAATCTGTACCCCCATGTGTTGAGATCTAGTGGACTCTCCTCCCCTCTATGGTGAGGTGAGGTGAGACTCTGAGGGGACTCTCCACCCTACTGGCGACCTCGTAACTTTTGGAGATTTTTTTTAGTTCTTCTGTTTCCAAGGACGCTTATGCCACCCCCCACCTCAGGATCGACGTCATTTGCAGACTTTTTTCAAAAAAAAATCTACTGTTCTTCAAGGAATTAAAAATATGACTTGAGATTTCTGTCAGCAACCCCCCCCCCCCTTTTGGTGAGATTTCTCCATCCCCCCCTCACTTCACGAAATTAAAGCTAAAGTTTATTTAATCGTGATCCTATGTGGTTTTTTAAAGAACGAAATGGAAGGAATTAATTCGGTTGGTTGGGTGCTGTCTCTCAAAAAATATTGTTGACACAGTATTTGCTTTGTCGTAAGACGCTGAATTACATAGTGACTTGGAATTATCAGGTGTGTTTGGTGACTTGGCAATTTCAAATGTGTTCACTCGGTACAACAAGAGTGCTCGTTGCTATCCCACCCCGTCACAGTATAGTTTGACCGTATTACTTATGACGGTGCTGACGAACAAAAAGACGGTTGGGAGCCCAGCATTTTGCTGCACTGTTTGAGGATGTATAGTGGCGTGTGACGTGTCCTACCTGCTTGATAAAGAGGCCCCTTGATGTACACAGTACTTAGCCGCGTCGGCAGCTGCCGAGGATAGCGTCAGGAGTGACAGAGGCTGGTGGCAAAAACGGTTTTCCGTCAAAAGGACGGCGGCGACGGAGGAAGCGGCGGCCACTCGAGCGCTGGCCGGAATGTCTTTCCCGGGGAATTCTAAACTCCTTTTCAGAGGTTTGGCGAGGGGCCACGTCCGGGCCGGGACGCACAATGGCCCCGCTCGGACATAATAGGCCGTTGCCAGTGGCGCGACAAGTGGGAAGAAAAGCTGGGCTTCTCAATGGACGGGGTAGTCGGCGAGGGTTCCTCGGCAATTACAGTCCCCATCCCGCTAATTTCCACCCCGCCCACACGTTTCCCTCGAATGGAATTTTATGCGCAACAATCACGCCTCTTTCCTTGTTTTCACCTACTTGACACAACTTAATGACAAATTTACGAGTTTATCCTTATTTTCAGGCTTCTTCTTCTTCTTCCCGTGTCAGATTGTGTCACACAGAGAGGTGTCGTGAGCAAGAATAATAGTATGTCCTTCTTTCGTGTGACAGTAAAATACACTATGATTATAAAATCTTGGAATAACTTATCCAAATTTTTACATAGCGATAAAATATAATTTCTAGTGCTTTGGTCGCTTGTACATTATTATATTGCTGGTGGTTTAATTAATATGATAAATAATCAGTACACGATAAAGTTCAATTTAACAATTGTTTTATTTGCATAGAAACACGACGTCAACGATACTGTTTACATGCATACATAGAATCCAGCGATCGTATACAACACTTCTTCCACAGACAATACAGTTCTTGGCCGTCGTAAAATTGAGTCGGTGAAAAACTTTGCTGAAAAACTAACTATTTCTCTGTCTTAGATGATCGCTTCATATACTCCACCGAAATTTCTAGAACACTTCAAAAGATTCCGTCAGATATTTCTCGAACATTAACAATACTTAAATAATTGAAACATATTAAAAACAATCAAAATTAATACATAATCATATACAATCAATAAAAAATGGTCAGAAATGGAAATTAAAGATACTTAAACACAAAATTATTCACAGAAATAATTTTAAACTGTAGTAAATTGTCCATTAGACATCGTAACTTACCTTAATACTTGGATTACGAACATTTAAACAATTCTCTTGCAGAATTCTGTTCTTAAACATATTAAATAGCCTAAATTTTTGTTCATAAAACAAAGTCTATATACACTGATTTACAGTTAATTGACAAACAAACATACAATATCATATTCAACCAAACTCGAGATTACTATAAGTGCTTCATAAAATACTGTTACATTTAAGTTTAGGTTTGAGGGCTGTCAATCCAGCAGGCAATGTTTCTTGACTTTTACTGGATTTTGGCTGGACATGCAGCAGTTTATTTGTAAAATGATTAAAGATTTGAAGCAGTCTTTATTTGCTTCCTTTGTGACTACCATTTTCACCTGCACCCTACTTTACTGCTCTGTTATGCATGCCTGGTTCACTGATTCATAGTTTGAAATGAGGATTGACAGCCAAAAATATGAAAAGAGTCTGCGTCATACCGCGGCCGCTTATGTTTAAGTAAATACGCGTTTCGTTGGCGAAGGAAGCTAATTCGGGATTTACTTTATTCGTTAGTTGACATCAATCTGCGAAATACAAGTTTATGTATATTAATATAATAAATGCGAAAGTAACTCTGTCTTTGTCTGTTTGTTACGTTTTCATGACTAAATGGCTAAAAAGATGAAATTTGAGAAAGGAATTCTAGCTATCATTGGGAATGGCATAGGTTTTTTTTTTTTTTTTTTTTTTTTTTTTTTTATTGGGATCAATAACATTTTCGTCATGAAATTTTGAAAAGTTACGGTGACAGACCTATTAATAGCGTGTGTAAGTCTGTCGGAAGAACTGTGCTATGTAGTCTCCCGCAGTTAATACTCCTCCCTTTCTTTTAAACATGTTGCAAATTAGTTCTCTTCGTGAGGCAGGTTCAATGATATATTATATTATATTGGTCACTCAAGCTTTATTTCTACCGCAGTCAGTTTGTGTATGATTTCTTCGTATAATGTCACAATTTTATTAAATAGTACAGATGTGGATTTACACTGCAGTAGATTATTATTTTTTGTTTACATTTAGCCTCCCAACGATACCGTGATGTTCTATTGTAGCTTGATTTGATTTGTGCAACAGAGGAAGTTAGAACTGCGGATGTCGCTTAAGTTAGCTCCCCAGCGAGTTTCGTTCAACTTGTTTGAGGTATTGTGCGCAGATACTTTCA
This sequence comes from Vandiemenella viatica, assembly GCA_031002005.1. Lineage (NCBI taxonomy): Eukaryota > Metazoa > Arthropoda > Insecta > Orthoptera > Morabidae > Vandiemenella > Vandiemenella viatica. The sequence continues at coordinate 128,826,701 of CM061919.1, forward strand.
TCTCGACATTGCAGCAATAGTATTTAAAAGTGAGACCTCTGTTAGCTGTCACGCAGAGATATTTTGGGTTACCACTATATTGCATAATCCGTGGGTCTCGTTCAGCTTCCCCTTATCGGATTTATTACGCTGGTGAAACGCGCAGATTTCAGGTTTTTATCGGATTTGACTTAAGATAATTCTGCTTGAAGTAAGTTTCAAGAGTTCTGAGAGCTATCGCGATTTTATCCTCGATGACTTCAAAATGCCTCCACGAGCAAAGTTATATTTTAACGTCCGGTGTTCCGTGCAAATTGAAGCCTGCTTCTGGCTAACTTACACAACGATGACACCATTTAAATTTTCAGACTAATAAAAATAATCGCTAATGCCCATTTCTTTAAACATTGAGTGAAACATTGGTTATTCGATCTTTAGTATTTTAGCCTCAAATTCTTCAAATAGTGCAGTATTTTACTTGAATATGCTTCCTGAATCTGTAGACATTATAATTCCACTCTGAAGGTCACAATAAGAGAACTGACAAATCTCCCCAAAATAAATAATTGTGAAATCTAAAGTATGAGGAACTTTTTATTCGAAGCTAAATCAAAAAATATCTTCAACCCAATTATGCTTACACTGTGGATTCCGTTTCGGGTAAAAGTTTTTGCAAAGTCGGTGCCTAAATAAGTGACGGAAGATGCTAATTTTTTTTTTTTTTTTTTTTTTTTTTTTTAACTGCTTAACGTCTCTCAACAGCGGGGTCTTTAGAGACGGGAAAGGATGGGGGGCAAGGAATGGGAAGAAATTCCGGCATGGCCTTTTGAAGGAAGCATCCCGGCATTCACCTGGAGTGATTTGGGGAAACCATGCAAAACCCAAATCTGGATGCCCGGATGGGGACTCGAACCCCCGTCCTCCCGAATGCGAGGCGAGAACGCTAACCGTTACACCACCACTCTCGGTATGCTAATCGGAAACGTGTGGATGACTTCATATAAATTTTCTACTAATGCTTGAATGAAGATGAAAGAGAGAAGGACAGCACATGTGTTTTTTTTTTTTAGTTATTACTTTTGGGCTTACGGCACTTGCTCGGAGTAATTTCGGAAAACCATGGAAAAAAGAAAACAGAATGGTCGGGCCGGGAGCTGAACCCACGTCCTCTTAAATCCCAGGCTATGTGTATATATTTTTTTTAAAGATTTGGCCAGTCATTCTTGATACCATTTGCGGCTCATACGTCTTACCTCTACAATACGCCCATCGAGGCGGTTATAATTCGTACTGAGCTATTTGACCTGCTGCTGTACAGGTGAGTGAAACACGTGTTTGCCTGATCGCGTCCCGACGCGGAGACAAAGCCGGAATGATGATGTACGTGTGGGCGGGTTCGCTGCTGTGACTGCTCTCCAGTCACGTTTGGCACACAAGAGCTGACGTGAAGGGAGCGCCGGAGAGCCCTGGGCGACGCCGGCCTCCTCTCTTCTTTTTGGCGCTGAGCCGGCGATTTGCATTATACGGCTGCGAGGGTCAGCGCTCGCTGGCTGAGCTAGCTCGGGCCACAATTAGAGAAATACCGAGGCGCACCGACCGCAACCCACCAGCCGCGGGCCGGACGGACTCCAGCCGCCCATACAGTTTCTGGTGTCAGAAGTGGGGTGAAAACCCTAATCCGATTCACAGAGTATGTTTCACTGACGCTCATCGTAGTGATACTTCGTGAGATGTGTGGCATCACTTTTGAAAAGACACAGCAGATTTGTAGTTTTCTTAAAGGCACTGCACTCTGAGAACTAAACAATCGGACTACCGCTAGTGAAATCGATAGTACCAGAATCTATTTATCATATAGTCACAAAAAAGCACATTACACCTATTACAAAATACATTGATAACATTCTAATTTCTAAAAAAAATAAAAATTTGCGCGAGATGGACTCTATTGCCAAAATTGAGTAGCCTATTAATGTTTCTCAAGTATTCTATTGCTGCGTTGCTCATGTAGATGAAGTCTGAAAAGTTGCCAACGTATGCCCTGAGGTCACACTCCAACACGACATGATGCACAGCACAATCTGCCGCATTTAAAGAAGAAATCAGCCACATCTGCCGTGTCCTGTGTGTTTTATGTTTAAGGGAGCCCATAAGTGTCTTGGTTAGTTAAAGCTAACCGGTTTACACCAGATGCAAGGCAGAAAGCATGTTGTTTGATCTGAGGACTCTTCCCATCTGTTTTTCCATGACTTTGCGATAATTAATGTATCGATACCAGGTGACGATGGAAATTTTCACGGCTACAAAAAATTATATTTTCTAGCTCCGAATTTTTACAGATTCTCTTTAATATTACATACTACTGAGATATCCGATAAAGAGACCCGTACACGGTGTAGTAAGACTGTTTAATGTTCACGTTACCTGCGGTATTAGAAGCAACACTCCGATTATATGACACTAAATTTGCGTATTTGTAACCAATTTTGTGTTATCAACTTCATTGAGGAAAAATGTTAATGGTGCATAACATAAGGAAGCGAACTGTATATCATTTTTTTTATGTACGGTTGTTTCAAGACAAAACATCATATTCAGCATCCTATCCAGAACAGTGTGTGTATGGGCGTGTTAAAGGGGAGGGATAGACTAGTGCGCGTTACAGCAATGGCATTAACATGGAGGTGGTGACGTTAGTATCATATTCCTGGCACTGCACTTATAAACGATTTCATGACATCCATTGACCAGCAGGCTAATAAGGACTGCGAAAGTTGTGGGATGGAGTGGGGGGGGGGAGTATAAGATAAGGAGGGTGATTCAGGATTTTAACTCATTTGTACTCATCGTAACCTCTCAACTTGTTTTTTTTTTTTTTTTTCAGTTGGTACCGCATTAGCCTCATATGTCCACTAACATACATAGTAACAAAGATGCAAACATTACAATTGCTCTATATTCACAGAACAACTTGCCGATCTGAAAAAAAACTCTTCGCCTCTCGCATAAACGGAAATGCTACCAGGAAACTAAACTTTTTTACGACATTATCCTGATATTTCACTGGAGATGAAGTTGAGTTAGTCGCAGTTTAGTTCTGTTGAAGAAATAATGAGCTTTGAATCAATTGGGCTAGTGCCGTGTTAACATCAAAGATGCTAATGATCATTTACCAGCTACAGACATCCACAATAGAGCGAAGAGCAGAAGTAAACTGTTACTTGATTATGAGTAATACAGTGACTTTACGTCTGCTATTACCATGGTATTAATTTCATCTTCAATCCATTTTTCTAACGTTTGATACTGGAAGCCAGAACACGGTCAGTCACTGTAAGAAACTGATTTGAGAAAAGTTATCTTGTCTCGTAATTCTCGAGGCTAAGCATGTTACTTTCCTATCGTTAAGAGGAGACATGAAACGCGTGATACGACGTTGGTGCGTAAAGTGCAGAAATAACTGTCAGAGATAAATATCTTCACACAACAGCTGACTTCCAGAACGGAAACATTTAAAATAAATTACAAACGCTTTATTGCGCTAAACCGCTGCTGTAACTACACTCCAAGTGAGTTGTGATAAATGATGGCAGTTCACAAAACGGCTCAAACTTACCGAGTAAGTGAAATCTGCTTTGGAAATACTTTCCTAGTTATTAATGATATAACCGTAGGTGGTGGCTATGTGGTTACGCTCTGGTCTCGCATTCGGGAGGACGCAGGTTCAAACCCTCGTCCGAGCATCCAGATTTCGGTTTTCCATAGTTTTCCCAAATCACTCTAGGCGAATGGCGGGATAGTTCCTTCAAAACAGCCGTTGCCGAATTCCTTTCAGTTCCTTGCCTCCAGACCATTCCCGCCTCTAATGACCTCGACGTGATCAAGCCGAAAAGCCACAAACAAAACTAATAATATAGAGATGAATATCGGACTTTCTGTTTTTGCGTACCATCAGTTTTTGTTGTAATTATTACTTTTTCCGTCTGCCAAATGACGGATTTTAGGAAGTTCCGTGTAATCTTCTGGGTAGATGCTGGGACGTTACTCCTTATCCCTCTCAACCATGCATTTTCGCTAGGCAGAAAGGCAAGGAACAGTAAGGAAATGCTCAAGAGAACGAACAACAATATTAACTTTCCTTGCTTAGCAGACCTTGTTAACCACAACTATCTAGAAAGTAACTGTCAGTGTATGAGGTAAAAGCGTATGAAGAGACTCCAAACGGTAATTTGGCCCTCTAAATGACAATGTTTCAATTAGCAGCGTTGTCCGCCTCTGTCACTACCGCTTAACACGGTAATCTATAAATATAAGGGAACTTATTTCGAACAACGGAAACATCCCTGCTTGAGGAGACACTTGTCCCTTTTCTTGCACTAATTTTTGTCACAGCGTTGCTTCAGACACCGAATCGGCTCCGAAGTGTCAGATCATTTTCATACAGAAAAACGGCGTTCCTCAATGGCCAGTTTTAAGAGTGACGCTATTTTTCTGTCGCCATTAACAGCATTTCCTGAGTAATAAAGAATCTTGTTTGATATTCCTTATTTGTGCGTAATTTCACAATTTCTATTCTAGCCTACGAACTGCAGAAAACCAATTGCGATTCACAGTAAACAGATTAAAAGTAACTTATTCCACAACCCGAAGGTTGGTTGGATCCTCCCGAGGGAGGCATACTAAGCCATTGTGTCAGAGGTAGGACGGCCAGTTCCTTTTCTCTGGGACCTACAGTTTAAGCTGGGATTCGAACCACGGAACGACCTGGCATAGCTCATATAATCAAACACAACACTTAAGAACTTCTGCTCCCCGGGACCGGAGCAGCGAACTTTTTGATATCAGATGTCTTAACCACTGAGCTACCAGACCGCTCCTAAACAGATTAATGGTTAGTAAAGCATCTTTAGTAAAGTTTTAAGGTTTTCTGTGAAGAAACCCTGGGACGTACTTTCTACCCGTACTCTTTTAGAAGAATCTCATTTTACATTGAGGAACTTAGTTTAATGTTTTAATAAAAATATTAGTTTTCTGGTCCTAAACTTTGAAAAGATATTCAGACGACTGCAACATCTGAATCCAAAGCAGTAAATGTTCTCAATTCATTAAAATGTCTGCGCGGTATGTCATGGGTTGCAGATCGCTCGTGTCTAACACAAGGAGCTAGTTTTTTTGTGCGGTTGCTGTTGGATAGGGGCTGCGTTGCATATGGTTCGACGTAGGACAGCTACCTGCAGATGTTCGACAGTCTACCATGACGGAGTTTGTCATTCCTCCGGTGCATAGCTCACCAGCTCCATTCCCCACCTTGATGCTGAAGCTGGTGAGCCATCGCTTGTTATCTTTCCCATTACAGTGGAACAGTTCACGCAAATAACCTCAGCCCCTGGCAGATCCGTTTATAACGCAGTAATAAACCCAGCATTCGATTGCTTCTAAACTAATCGTCTTAGGTGTACCAAACCATTCAGCTACCATAACAAGGCCAATTTAGAAGAATATCATTATGAATCTCCCACTGCTCACAGTTGGAACAAGTATCCTCTGTGTCTTAGGGCGCGTCCATAAACCACGTAGCTTCATTTTGGCCTCCTGTGAACCCTTCCTCCTCCCCACGTAGCCCGAAGTGGATTTTGTCTCTACCCCGCCCCCCAACCACTCCCCCCCACGTAGCACATAGTTTTTTTTTTCTATTGATTCCAAAAGACATTTTGTACTGTTTTCTCTTGTCAGGTTATAATAAATTGCATATGGAGATAATTAAATGACGGAAATAAGATGAATGGAAAGCTATGTGACCTGGCTCAGAAACCCCTCCTCCACCCACTCCGCCCACCCCCTCCACGTAGCCCAGCGTAGCTTTCTAGCCAACCCCTCACACTAATTCTTTGTTAGGGTGCTGACGGCTCCCATTTCGACGCGCCCTGAAGTTCCAATAACAAAAACTGTTTGCATTTTCTCCCATGATTCACTCTCAATCTTAGGAAGCTTATTATTATTTACTTTGGGTGGATGCAATTTGATCAATTTATATAGGACTTTTTTATATTTAATTCTTAATACGAGCACATTCGAAGCTGTCAATCATGTATGATGGCCCCACGGAGAGCGCTTTTCCAAGCTTGTTTTGAGATGAATCTTGCTTTGGTGGTTTTTTATTGCATTTTTCACACTCAAAACCATCTGCATTGACTTTGTTTTTGTGATTTGTAGACCAGACTAACACCTATAAGATCTTTCAGATGTAAATAACCTGCTCAAGGCCTGGGAGGAAAAAATCATTCAAAAAATCCCAAACTTGGATTTGAACCCAGGATCTCTCGACTTAATAGGATAATTATGAAATGCGTTTGAAGCAATTGATTTCTTCCTTTTTTGTTTCACTTATGTCGAGTTTAAAAAAGCACCTGCTCGCATCTCCCATTAACATCAGCAGTATTTGTCTCTATCATACTCCTGCTCAAAGTGAAGCACAGAAATCGTTAATTTTATTCCAAATAATTGATGCTACGATTACGTAAGATCTGCCAACATATTAATGAAATCGACATCACTAATTGACGTATTTGTCGCATGTGGAGCGGCGATAGCAGTGCTGTCCGTATGGTTCCGAGAACTCATCTGAAACAGCCCGAGACGTTTCTTAATATTGTGAGTGTCCACGTGTAACATCGGAACAAATTAATTAAATCGGTCGGATTAAAATATTCAGGTGTAGTAGTCATCGCTGGCGTGGAAACCTGTTTCCGTTACCGGGGAACCAGTCCGTTGTCGAGTGGTCTTGTACTAGTATCTCTGAGGGTAGTGGCGAAATTGCCAGAATGAGACTTCTTGTCTCTCCAGAGAAACTGCTTTACTCGAGAAAAATTGTTTTTTAAATTAAGGTCTAATTTATTCATGATAATTTGCCACAATCTTTAAAACAGAGAGAAGGGTCATGAATCTTTGCGTTTGGATTTTTATGGCTGTAGCTTTTGTGAAATTGTGGTGGCAGCGTGTGTAATTTATTACTGCTCTTTATTGGTGTTTGCACCGCGGATGAGCAGGGAACATTTTCATGTAGTTGAGTAGGAGATTTTAAGTGGCATTAAAAATTGCCGTCCTGTTGGCGTAACTTCATTCTGTTTTCCTTATAAGTAAGTACTCAACAGAAATCGGGCTATTAGTTATTGATTTATTGTTTTTGCAAGGTTAATTGATCATCTAGCTAGTTATACCAACAAGACAAAATTATTTTAATACTGTCAGGTGGCATAAGGCAGGATCATGCAACGGCTTTTGCTTCAAGAAGCATTTATATGTATTTTTACACTACTAAGTAAAGCCAGACGCTATTGAGGTTGTTAGAAGGAAAATTAACTTCAATCATCTGCAGAAATTTCAACACAGTTTCCAATATCTTTTTTTTTTATTATTATTATTATTATTTTTTTTTTTTTTTTTTAAAGTGTGAAGTTATACGGAGAATCTCAATGCTTGGTTTGCTTGTTAGGTCAATTATTAAAGGAAAAAAGGAAATAAAGTAAATTAAATTGTTTTCCTCATCAGAGATCTATAACCTCAGTAATAGAAGTACTTGAAAACTATTCGTTTTTTTTTTTTCCACTTGGAACGACAAGACGTATCATATAAAACAAGATTGTCTAATCGTCAATCCAATTTAACTAATACTTGACAAAGAAGTAATATATTGATATTACAATATCAAAAGTCTTTGAAAACTACTTGTTGATAGTAAGGTGCATGGCCAAACGCTCTTAGAAGATTTTTTTCAACCGGGATCTTCCGTTCAACCACTGTCAAACATGTTAAACAACGGTTGCTGACGTCACGTGACCCTGAATTCTGATTGAATTACCATTTCCTTTGAATAATTTCCATTAACTTATTTGTTTCAATTTTTTGATAGCGACTGAAGAGCATTACATTATTCTAAAGTCTAGACCATTACATTAGTTTCTTTTCAACTGATTAACATAGTATTTTTTAGTAGGACTTTAGGTCTTATCGATGTCGAGGGCATTAACGCCTGGAGAGGAAAAGATAGAGACTGAATTCTGTCAGCAGATATCTACCATTCATGGAATGATTTTGAGAAACAATGGAAATCTGAACAGCAGGACACTTGTGTTGCCGAAGGCTACGCCACTGTCCGATCAGGCTCTGTTGAAATTTGGTTCTTCATTCCGATCCTTCCGAGTGCGCTAGAAGTAAGCTCAGCACACAATACCTTGTCATGGTCCTGAGTGCTCGTCAGTGTACTGTAAATTAGAAATTGCAGGCAGAAGATCTGAGTGTACTATGCAAACGATGACGACTCCTTTGACCACTGGACAGCCCTGCGGCATTCCCCCCTTCTCTCCTCCTTCCACGGGCGTCTGTCCTTCCTGAGACCAGAGATGAATCGATAGGTCCGGGAGAATAATTCTTCATCTCGAAGCTTAACAACTCGACTCTCGTAGGCCGTTATCAGGGGCTGGTATCGGCCGTCCTGGGCAGGCCAGTCGGGCCGAGACGGCCTCAGCCACTTGTTATAATGTCCGGCTGGACGGGGCGACCACAATGGCCACGCTGCTGCTGCGAGCGCCCTGTGCACCGGCTAATTGACTTGTTCCGAGACGGACTGCGAAACTTGTCGATATCATGCCGCCTCCTCATGTCACTGTGGGGACATGCTACCACAGTCATAATTCATTAGACCGGTTGTATAAATTCGCGCTCATGGACTACGAATGGACGAACTGCGGCCTGCCCAGGTGATAATACCGTGGCCTTTAGGTAACACAGCGACTAATTTTTGTTATTACAGTGACCTCGGAGACAACGTGAATATCAGTTTGAGATTTTTCGCTGATGATGCAGTAAGGGATTTGGCCGATTGCTAAGAAATTCAGCTAGAACTGGATGTTATTTCTGCATGGTACGACGAATGCTACTTACACTAAATTGCGAAAACTGAAACGCAATGTGCATAAAAGAATCCGTTTATTGAGGAGTACAAATTAAACAGATCAGTTACTGATATGGTCTACCTTTTTTTTTTATGGCTTTCTGCATCTGAGGCCATACAGCCAACTCGATAGTAATTATGTCACTCAGTGCTTTCAGTTCCTCCAATATGAAATTTTTTCTGGTTAATTAGACACACCACAGGACGGATATTACATTCACAGGCACAACACTTAACCACTCATGCCCGCGGCCTGACTCGAACCAGCGATCTTCGGCACGTGAAGCTAGCGCTCTAGCCTCTACGCTACCGAGGTCGGCATATGATCGACTTCCTGAAATATTTGGTCGTAACAGTGCAAAGCAACATGAAATGAGACCTACACACAAAATCGATCGTAGGTAGAGCTAATTCTAGACTGCGATTCATAGATCGAATTTAAAAAAAATGTAATTTCGAAACGAAAGGGACAGCTTACAACATTCTCGTATGCCCACATGTGGACTATTGTTGTGCCGTTTAGGATCTCTGCCAGAAGGGATTGATTGACAGTATGGACTGCTTGCCATAGTACTTACGAAAGCGTCTCGATTCAAGGGCTTATCCAGGATCAGAGCTAGAGGGGGCAAGATTTGAGCTAGGAGGGGGCAATTCATATTAGTTTCAAGGAGGGGGGGAGGGCATTGAAACATGACTATTTCTTACAAAATGAAACTCAAACCTATTGAGGAAACTATTTTTATTATTGATTAATATAGTAATCCACCCACCTAATCTAAGGATCTACTATGTAGTAAATTAAGATCATAACTCAGTTATAGTTTATGTAAACATTAATTGTCTCTGATTCTTAGACAATTTTTCAATATCTTTGTTTCTGAAAATCTCACGGTGTTCTTTCACGAAATTTCGATACGCACTCATCTGGCATAATCCAGTCAATCTTTCCTCTCACAAAGTGCTGCTGAGCCAGTTCTTCACTCAGCGAAGCGTACTGAAGGCAACTTAATTTTTCTTCTAGGGGGGGTAGGGGGGGCAGCAGCCTCCCCCCCCCCTTGCCCTTCGCTGGATACTCCCATGTCTGGATTGACTTTTTTTCTTATGACCTTAGGCCCCATTGATATCGAAGTCATTTGAGGCAGGAAAGAAGAGAAGGCAACGAACGGGAAGGAAATCGGACATGCCCTTTTGAAGGAACTATCCCGGCATTAACCTGGGATATTTTGGGAAACCACCGAAAACCGAAATTTGGATGGCGGGGAATTTTAACCCTCGTCATTTCGAAAGCGAGGCCCAAACCCATACACCTTCCTTCATTAAGCTCACATCCGATTTCCCCACGCTCGTTAACAACAATCAATCCTACCTGCGCTGTAACAACTCCGATGGTGACACACCATTAACCACTAGTGAAAACAAAAAAGTTTTTAGTCATGGGGTACATGCACTAGGGTAATGATTATGAACCGATTATGTTACAAAATATTAGCTATTACTTTTGTATTATTCGCGAAATAAATTCTTGTGTTTACGCGGAAGGTTGCACATATTACCTACTATAGCTGGTGGTCAAAGATCTTTCAGTTTCAATGTCCCATTAAAGACTGAAAATCTTCATTATATTATTCATAAAATTTTGACTTACAATTGTATAATTCTCAAAATGCTGATGCTAAAATGCATAAATGTTCAGAGAATTTCTTGCGTTTCTAATGTAGTCCAGGAATACTGTACGATTAACTTTGCTTTGTAGGTTGATTACCTCTGATCAAAACTTCGTAAGGAGGTCTATGTCAGGTGAATGAGCTGGCCGAGCCTGTTGCAAATTCCTCGCGGATTTCTGTACCCAACTGGTTCCTCCGTTCGACAATCTCCCAAGTCAGCTTGGAGCATTCTTGCCGTACTGTACCGTGACAGATGAAATATCCACACCGAGAGAAACTTTTGTCGCTGCCAAGTGTGGAGGCTGCGTCGTTTGTTCGCGATGAATCACGCACGTATAAAGTAGCCGAGATAAGCAACAAGAAGCAGCAGCATGAACACAACAAGCAGTACGAGCGAGAGAGAGAGAGGGAGAAGCGGGCACCTGAAAAATATGTGACTGAGTTAATCATTGCATCAGAGGCCACCAGAGCCCACTCCATCATAGCGGCCATTTTAATTTTAATTACCGACACGGCCAGACGTGGGCAAAAAGGTAGCCAGACGGTCAGATATACAGCCCGCCGTGCAGCGTATAAATTCTTCGCTAAAATGCGACGCGAGTGCGATGTGTGAAGTCCGTCGCTGAACACGCGCAGTCGGCCTGGCCTTGACAGCTGTATCCGTCCCAGGCGCTGAAATTACTCACGTCTCCTCCCTTCACTCGACGTTCCCTGCTTATCATACCACTGAGGCAGAAAGATGGTACCAGTGAATGCGACTCTTTGTCTTTTTTGTATATATCTTGTTTGCCATATAAGTAGGCTGATTCATTGGCTGCTCGAAGCTATTAATATTTGAAACATTGTTACCACATATGTAAGGTTATGAAAGGAAGGATTAATACAACTTAAGTAGTTGTGACCAATAGTAGATCGACACTGGTTGCCCACATACGTCTCCTATTTTCGAATTAATCATTGGCGTACAAGCCACTTACCGCGAACTGTCCTAAGGGGTGTTTTTTTTTTCTGGTTTTACAACTCGTCGAGGTCATCAGAGGCTGGAAAGTAAAAACTCGTCGAGGTCATCAGAGGCTGGAAAGTACTGAGAGCAAGGAACGGGGAGGAATTCGGCCATATCTTCTTAAAGCAACCATTCCAGCATTTATCCAAGGTGGTTTGGGGAAACCATGGACAACTGGATAGCCAAACGGAGATTCGAGCCCCCGTCCTTTCAAATGCGTTACCGTTCACCCACCACGCTCGGTGATACTAATGCCAGAAGATGAAAAATAAGGTCAGAAAGGAACAAACATTCTTGTTACTCATGTTGTTAAATCATTCAGGAAATTATGAAGGATATGTCCAAGGACAATATTGATCTTCTGTGTTCTTTCGTGATTGGTTGATAGTCATTCAACCAAGAAAGTTACAAAATTCAGTTGCTGAGTTAGATAGTAATATTGCTCCTCCCATTAAAACGAGCAAATATCAATGTTGAATCAACTTTTTTATTAATAATTTTCACGCCAACGCAATTGAATATGTTGTTTTTATTTTCCGTACGCGTTTCACTTCATTCTCTGAAGCATCTTCAGCGATTCTGTCTGTTAATTAAATTTGTTCTATATTGCAATTTACACAAGAAAATTATGATATATACAGATATAAGCTTACTTATAAACAAATAAACAAAACAAAACAAAATGTAAGTAAGCTTATATCTGTATATAACATAATTTTCTTGTGTAAATTTCAATATAGAACAAATTTAATTGACAGACAGAACCGCTGAAGATGCTTCAGAGAATAAAGTGAAACGTGTACGGAAAATAAAAACAACATATTCAATTGCGTTCGCGTGAAAATTATTCGTAAAAAATTGATCCTACCGCAATTGAGAAAATGGCCCACAATATCCAGATATCAATGTTGAAGTTTCCAATTAGTTGCTATGTATTTGATCAGAGTGTACTTAGCTCCTCAACGTTTAGGATGAATAAAGTTACTGTCAAATTATTAGTAACAATTCCTGCAAGTAAATAAAAGTGCAATAATAAATGACAGATTAAAATATGTAAGATCCTAAACATAGTAAAAATCAATTTGACAATTTTATATTTAGCCCAACTGGAAAGGTTTTTCCGCAGGATCTACTTGGTTCAACCGAGTCTGGTGCAATAGCAGTTGATGGTGGGACCTGGAATTCGGGAAGACTCAGTACGATACTCGGATTAACACTTCCAGATTTCCGTTCTCCAAGGTTTCCCAAAATCATCCCAGGCAAATTTCAGGATAGTTCCATATACAGGGTTTTAAAAAAATGTAAAATATTTTAGGAAGTGATATTATGCATAAAAATAAGACAAAAATGTTTAATAAACAATTTAATCGCAAACGCATACATTCGGAGTTAATAACAGGTCCGCAATGAGACGCCCGTGCACGGCTATGCATGCCTCAGCACTTCGGTGTAAGGGATAACGCATCTTTGAAATTGTCTTGGTTGGTCCTGTTCGTCTTCAATGCATGTCATCACGTACAGGGACAGTTTCATAGTGTGTGTGATTCCTTACGCCAGATATACATAAGTTAGTTCATATGAAGCTTATACGCGACAGTGGTTTCGCTGCTCACTTAAATACCTTCTGTGAACTCATTCCTAGGTTGCAGTATACCGTACAGCCCACTTTTATTACAGACTTATTTTGATCTTTGATTCCCCTGACTTAGAAGTGAAACTTTTCCTACTCACTTATGGCTAAAACTGTCTTAAATTTTAATACCGTTAACAGTTCTCAGCTGCAGATGTGGAAATGAAGCTTCTCTGCTAGGGAGTGCACAGACGTACCCCAATGATCAGTTACTAGTCTTGTGTATGGAGTACAGACACTCTGTAGATTTATGTTGTTACTCGTCTGACTTTCAGCGGCACTTTCAACTGATGGAACAGTTGGTGCCATGTTGGAACTCAGGCAACCCAACTAATCAAAGTAATGCTTTGCCAAGAGAAATGTGAAGACTACGGGCAAGCTTTATTATTGGTGGAAAACGGACCGATCCTGACATAAACTCAGTAACCTCGGTCACTCCAAGGATTATCTACCACCCAACTTCCTTGATTCATTGCTACTGCGGACATCCCCTCCACAACAAGATTGCAACAGGTGGTACAGTATAAAAGTAAATCCAATTTTTTCCTGTACATCTGTAAGGACGTGAAAGCAAAGATTAATTATTCCAGTTTAACCTGCTCGTTAGAACTGTTCGATGTAATTTCACAACGGGAGTCCATTCCTAAGCAGACACTCTCCAGCTTAAGCTTGCGTAACGATCGCACTGCCCCGGAGATGAGGTGTTTAGGGTCGTACAAATGACAGTTACAAGTTGGCCCTTTTAGATAAAATATTTTACAGGAATAAACAAAACAAATAACAAATCACAAAACCATTATTTACACAAACGGTGGTTGGACTCTTGCATTCTTTGCTCAGCCGTCTTCAGCACATGTATCTCAGACGGCAACTTTTAACACACTCACACAAGAAATATTTCCTCTTTTAATTGGCCCTCCATTTCATTATCATGTTTATACAAAGCCTTAGAAGAAATGGCTTGAATCATTTTTCTTCACTGGTTGTGCGCTTGAAATTTTTATGGTTGACTTTATACAATATCCTTCACCAAACAAACCTATAAATTAGTTCTTTGTTAGATGATCAAAAGGTAACCGAGCAGCAAGTTCAGAGACATCCGTAATATCTTCTTTTTTTACGTGAGTGTAAGGTTTTAATCTTTTATGCAAATTAATTAATTTCCGTAACGTTGATACGCTGACTACCCACGCTGACAATTCTTGTTCTGCAACTCTCAGTATAAATATTTTACAACCCAACGGCCGTACTAAAACTAAGTTACTAGCTCGAGGCAGAACTCGGAAAGAAAACTGACAAACATAAGTTTCATGTTTTTGGAACCACACTACGAGTTGGTGTGTTTTCTTGTATAAAGAAAAACCAGAAGACACTTTTTAAAGTCACTGATAAGCACAGTGAAATGCTTTGCGACATTGTGGCGTCATTTGAGAGTGCGACAATTGAGCATTATAGATTTCGGTGTACTGATTTTGTTATTGATATAAGTTATTTCTTTACCGTCCCATACAGTGAACCAATTGAAAACTCAAGAAGTGACCTTTAAAAAAACGTTATTTAAAACTTAGGGAAAAAAATTCAGATGGAGGACTGGAAAGCTGTCGGTAGGCTCCTTCTTCTACACTGTGATTTCTACGTATTTACTCTAGTTATGATAAGATACAGTTGTAAATTAAATGGGTAAGTCGAGTTCGATAGGTATTAAAGGTTGGGTTACTATTTTGGATATTCATGTTTTATAAGTCATAATATATTTTTAATGTATTTGGTGATGTCAAAGTGTTTTAAATAACCACTTACTTTTGGCTGTCAAAGGTTGTCAGTTAAAAGATGTTTCAGTACATAGCTAGCCCATCTGGGAAGGACTCCTGTTGTTTCACTTTTTGAACCTGTAGTAAAAATTAAGTCCATGCAGCACGATATCTTTAAGATTTGAAGGAGTGAGGTCCTCTAAAGTAAAATTTTTGTTTTCTTTTTATCACTTCGTACGAACTAGATGTTACAGCCGAGATTATTTTATGGTAACCATTCGCCATGTTAGTGTCCATCAAATGAAACTAATCACATCGAAGATCACTCGGCATAACCGGGCAGCAGAACCGTAGCCAAAGGACCGATCCATTGTTCCTGCGACCTGGCTTCTCGATGCCGCTCGATAGCCATTGTGTGAAACGTCCGGTGTTTAATGCGCGCCTAACAATGTAACGAAATAGTGCCGGGGGAAGTGCTATCGGCGATGCGTATCTCGGGCCGGCTGTAGAGCTGTTAGGAGCGAAATCCTTGGCGGGGCGGAATGGACGGCCGTCCAGATGAACCCGGCAGATAGCTAATCCTCCGACTGACACAGACGTCAGGGAATAAAAACAGGGACGTCGATGGATCGACGATATTTTGGCCGTGTTCACGGCGCGGCTGCCGCAGATACCATCACCCACACATGCGAGACCGCGGGCAGTGTGCTGTGTCCTGTTACCAGGTCGCCAGGACAACCCCGAAACAGAACATATACCCCTGTGTTCTTACACGCACTGAGCTACGTAAACGGTAAGGAAGATTAGACAACAGATTTTTGAGCTAATAGACATTTCTGCAATAGATTCCAGTATTCCTGCAATGCAGCGACAAGAACTTCATGCTCCAGCAGGATTTTTGAAATCATATCACATTTTTCTCTAGACAATCCCTCAATTAAGATTAAGAGATCACTGACTGGACCTTGAAAAGGGCCGTTCCTACTAATGGTGTTATTAACAGTTGTATAGATTTCAGTTATGCGGAGCGGTATGCAGACTCAGCGTTGAGATTTTAAATATCACTGGTTCAAAACCCTATTACGGCTCAAGTCGTCGATAGCCTTCGCTTCTAGCATTGCCTAATTCATTGATTTGGATTCCACCTAAAACCGTTCGTTCATCGTAACCGGTAGGTTTGCCATGGTAAGATATGTGCTAACAACAGGCGTACAGGGCTACCGATTGAAACAAATCTCACTCAGGTAACGAAACTGCTTTCTGGATGCATCGTGACCGTGGTACCACAATTTGGTGATTAATTCTTATGTAATTCCACGAAACAAACCGAAAGTAAATAATATATATATATATACTAGCCACAAAGCCCGTCAAAAATGACGGGTTTAACGGATTAACTGATTTCTTCTTAGTAGTGTACCTAAATATAATTGTAATAAAATAAAGCTCAATGTTCTGTAATTTCTCATCCCTTGTGATGTAGCAAAAAGTTTCATTGTCTATTTGGTCCAGGTTGCGTTTCAGCCTAACAACAATCTTCGCCAATATAGCCGGTAGAAAATCAAAACTTAATTCACACGCAAATTAATATTTTCCCTGTATGGCATGTGAATGTCATCATGCATCGATACCAATCATGCATCATGCGATACAAACTTGATCCAAAATCTTCACAGTTTCATACAACTTTCTTATTTTCTATGATGAAGGTCCATGTTTTAACGCCTGAAATAATGACCCCTGTGAAAACGAAGGATGCTAAAAATAAATCTTGAAAACCTAAGCTATGTCACGTAATATTAGTTTAATTGTGGTTTAAGTAGCACACATCGCGAACAATTTGGAACTTCTTTCATTCAGACCAAGTAATGAGTTCGTTAAAAAAAAGCAACTGTTAATTAATATGCCATTCTAGCATTACATTTTTAGCAATTACTTAAATAAATATAATTGTCATAAAATATAATTCAGTGCAATTCATAGTGCTTTGTCCTGTAAGAAAAGGTTTTCGTTGCTATTCTGGTCCAGGTTGTATTTCAACCTAACCACGTACTGAACTTGCAATAAATGAAACAATACTTTAATCACACGCATGGTGAAACATTACTTTATCGCATTTTAGTGGTAATAATGCATCACGATATTAACTAAAACAAAAATCTTTACGGGTTCTCCATCTTACTTTTTTTTATATTTTTCAGATAGATACTAACACCTTTGAATGGCTGACACAGTTACATGCGGCTGAAATATGGCATCAGTACAAGCAAAGTAAATTAAAAATAAATCTTAACAACTTACATCATTTCACGTAATATTAGTTTGAATGTAGTTTATGTTGTGTAGATCTGAAAAGTGTGGAACTACTTTCGTTAAAACAAAGCAATGATTAAAGTAACAGAACGCTTAAGAAAACAAAATTAAAATTATTTAAAAAAAAATAAATTACGTATGCCCTCTGCTGTCAAGTGCCAGTTCTAATAACAATCCATCAAAATTGCCGCTAACAATGACAAAATATCTCTTACATATCTGTGGCCAATGATTTTTAACGAATACTTTGACATAAAACGAATCTATTATTAAATAAATAAAATCTACTAATACTTATTATGTCGATTTAAACTCAATACATACTTTTATTTCAGTGGTCTGACAATTCACGGCTTAGTGTAATTCCTCGTGCCTTGCGTTGTAGCAAAAGGTTTCAGTTTCCATTAGGGTCCAGATTGCATTTCAACCTAACCACGTTAACTTCTCGCCAGAAAAACAATACTTCAATCTCACGCATATTAATACATGAACTGTTTCGCGTTTTAGTGCCAATAATGCATCGCGATATAATTTTGATCAAAAATTTTCAAGGGTTTTTGCACATTTCTTTTTTGTGATTCAGACTGGTAGTAAAACGTTTGAATGGTTGACACAATTGGTGAACTCATAGGCTCAGTAATATTACGCAGTGAAAGCAAAGGAAATTAAAATAAACCTTATTAACTTACATTATGCCACGTATTATTGTTCTAAGTGTAGTGTAGGATTGCACAGTTCCGGATCAATGTGCAACTATTTCCATTCAAACGAATTAATAATTTCAATAATAGGACACAGTTTAAAATATTTTGAAATAAACTAAATTATTCATGCCCTATGCTGTAACATCAAATGCCACTTGTAATTCTGATCCATGCGAAGTAATACGCTAACCAAAATTTTCTCTACATTGATGCACGAAATACAAAGCTGTTATCTTACATTTCTATGGACAAAGAATTTAAGGAATACTTCTACATATCAAAAGAATGTTACGTAAATATAAGCATCTAATGATTGATATGTCGATTTTAACGCAATACATACTTTTATTTCAGTGTTCTGTGAGTTAATTTATTCATTGATACTTGGAAATGTTATTAAATAACGGGCATTCCCACAAATAATATCGTAAAGCGGACGTCATAGTGCAACGTCATAGAATGACGTAATGGCGTGACATGACGTCAGCGTTACATGCTACATTAAGCCTACTATACTAATAGATATATATATATATATATATAATATCTCGCTTAGTTATCGAGATATCGAATGTCAAAAATCAGTTATAGGTACAGTTCGTTGTCCTTTGGTGACATTTTTATTTTGGTCCATGCCGTATTTCAACCTAATCACAACTGCTAGGTAGATAATAAAACACTTATTGTGCATGTCCAGCGTGTAATTCCTTGTCGCGAATTGTTTTTCTGGTCCAGATTGCATTCAACCTAACTAATTTGGAAATACGGTATCTCGTGAAATAAGCAACTTATCAAAAAAATTTATTCTTTACTTTCGAATTATTTCGTAAAATTACAGAAGAATCCATCATAGAAGTTGGCTTTGGCAAAACTTTTCTTCCGCTCTAAGCCGCATTTCGACCTAACCACCTCACTTTTGAAACTATATCTCGAAAACTAAGCGAGATATCAAAAAAAAAAATCCTCACTTTCGATTTGTCTAGTCGAGTTACATAAGAATCTATAATCAAATTGCGTGACCACAGTTATCGTAGACTTTCCGTATCATATAATGCGGTAACGTCACAAGTACGCATAAAACCATGTTGTATTCCAACAAACCCATGTTATAAATTTGATAATAAATTATTTCTGTTTACTAACGTTTTGCACATAATTATCTGCGGCGTTTTTTAAATTCCTTTACAATGTTGGGAACCTGCGTTCTCTCACTTAAGTGTTTGCAACATAAAGTCTAGAAGACATTTACGTATTTGTATACAAGCTTAAACAAATACCGAAAAAAAGTTCGTCCTGAACAAGATGATAGTTTGCGATCTTTTTGGAAAATATGAACAAAATAAATTTTTAGTGCTAGAGGAAAGTGTAAAACCACTAATACGGAAAGGAATAACTTTGTACTTTTACGTTCACAACGGTACTGTCAGAAATGTAACTTCGAATGAAAATAAACAAACTAAACCTTTTCAACTGTGCCAATAAAATCTTGAAGAATTCACGCAAGGATTTTTTTAAGTAGTAATTACATTAACGCTTAACAACTACAAAAGCTTTTGCACAACAACAATCATATTCAAAACTTTTTAAACAATATTAAAATGAAATATTCGGTATTAATTCTCAAAATATAGACCCGCTGACTAAAATCACAAATTACAGATTTGTATTAACTAAAACGCGTCAGTAACACACACGCCTCTAAACTACCTTATACTCTAACGTTTTGTCGTAATTTGATAATATGACTAACAGAACAGATGCAGGTACTTTGACGGTTAGACGTTCTGGAATTCTGCCGAGCAGAAATTACTGTTGAATAAAAAAAAAAAAAAAAAAAAAAAAAAAAAAAAAAAAAAATCCTTGCATCACCACATCAAGCCTAGCTGCTTGGCTCTGAACTACCACATATCCGTGACCTTGATTATTCATAATTTTTCCGTTTACAGGTTGAATGTAGAAAAATTTCTTTCTCAGTTAATGATGTTACCAAAGCGTAGAACCTCACTTATCCGTTTCGGTTAACTTTGATGAGAAAAAGATGGCTTGTCATAAAAACACCTTTTAGAAATATTACATACGATGGGGAAAACTAGATTCTTTCATTACCCCGTCCTGTATTTCTAGCAGCAGATAGACATTTACATCCGCCACTAGGAAGCATTCATAAATTACGTGAGGTGTTTTACCGGATTACCGCCCCCCCCCCCCCCTCTGGTGAGACATCGAGAGATCTGGCACGACCCCTCCCCCTTTCTGGTGAAATCTGGTCCCCCACTTTTCGACGAAATAGCTCCCTAAAATGGACTTTCGCGTCTTTTGTAGACTTTTTTTTTTAGCTCTACAGTCCAACAAATTTTCTAGAAACTCACGTGAGATTTCCGTAGACCCTCCCCCCCCCCCATTGGCGAGATTTCGCCGGACCCGTCCCCCCTTTTCACCTCACGTAATTTATGGACGCCCCCCTACCACCATACAGCTCTAACAAGGACAAATTGTACCTGTTGATACGTCTCCTCGGTGGAGCCACCTTGCTTTGTTTACTTTGTTGTTATCTTACTCTTATTCGGTGGCTAGGGGAATGGGAACTTATTTGGCGGCGCGGAGGAAGGCTGTTGCGTGCGGTGTGCCCAGCCAGCGAGCGTCTGACAAATGCAGTGATTACCGCTCCACGGGACGCCACATTAACATTCCCGCCGGCTCGACGGCCCCAGCGACAAACAACCAGCGTGCGCGCTCGCCACGTCACGTCGCGTCGCCTGGTTGGCCATTCCTCCGATGGTTACTCACTCCCTTCTCACCTCTCTGCGCGGTGGAATCACCGGCATCTCCAACGTGGGAATCTGTCATCTAAACCTCTGACGCGATGCGGCGTTGGGAGGAAAAATCTACCTACGGAACCTGTCTGGCACTTCCAGCTTTTTTCTCTTCGATGTCGACCATCTAAAGCCGCGTTCCCACGACGCCCTGTAACGAAGGCGGGACGGGACGGGACGAACACTCAACAATTCGCCATGGGAACAGGGCCGCCTCCGCTGACGGGGACCCACTTTGTATTGGTAAACATCACAGGCGAGCGTAGTGGAGCGCTGTTACCATCGGTTTGCAGCAGCGGTGCGCACCACTTCTGCTGCTGTAAAGTGCTCTGTGCCAAACGACACTAGGCAACGTGGTGGGAAGGCGGCGGCGAGGTAAGCGAGGGCTAACCTGCGGCGCGCGCTCGTCCCTACATTTCGACTAATGAGGTCCCGTGCCGTCCCGCCTTCGTTAAAAGACGTCGTGGGAACGCGGCTTAAGAAACACATAAAGTAATCTTGCGCATTTACTGTATTTCTTGGGTTCTAATGGTCCTTAATCCTTTCACTTTGCTGTTTCCTCTTTTCTTGGGACGATACGTTATTTTATTTCATCTTCTCCTTCTTCTATTTTTTTTACTTATGGCTTTACGCCTCGTTGATGTCGACGTCATTAGAGGCGGGAAAAGACGTGGGACAAGGAAAGGAAAGGAGTTCGGCCATAGCCTTTTGAAGGAAGCATCCCTGCATTCGCTTGGAGCAATTGGGAAAACCATTGAAAACCCAATTCTTGATGCCCGGAAGGGGATTCGAACCCGCGTCCTCCCGAATGCGAGGCCAGAGCGTTACCGCTCACCCACCATGCTCGGTACTTATCTTGTGAAATTTGCTCTATCTTGTGTTACATATTCTGTTGCTCCAATCTCTATCATAGCTTTCTTTACCCCTTAGATCGACTGGTTGCCATTTTTACTCTTGTAAATGTGGTTGAAAATTCTTTTTGTAAATGTGCTGTTATCTATTCTCAATATATGAACGAAAAAAACTGATTCTCCTCCTTCAGGTTTGATTTTTTTAATATCTTTTAGAAACGCCTTTTGGCATATGATCAGGAAGGTAACAAGCTAACCAGATGGCTTTAATTATTTCTTTTACTAACCTTCACTTAAGGATGGAATAAACGTATGATGGAATACACCGTCTGGCTTTCAAAAAACGGCATTTCCTGATTATTTTGATTTCGAAGTTTATGAGAACACCTTTATATAGTCACTGCTTATCACATGCTTTAGTTTTCCTTGTTCGTTATAATCTCAAAGAACCATATTAATTTTCAAAAAAGCAATATTACATATTAGTGTGTTTTTCACTGAACAATTTTTAATACAAACGTTTTCGCTTTTGAAAGATTTAAAAGATAGAAGTAGCTGAGATGAGATTTTTGAGCGCCGTGGCCGGGTATACTTTACTAGATAAGAAAAGAAGTGGATAAATAAGGAAAGAGTTGAAAACTTTTAATCTGAATGAGAAAATAATTAGATACAGGAAGAGAGGGATGCAACATGTAACACATATGGAGGACACCAGACCACCAAAGGTGCTGCTAAATTATAAACCAAAACAGGGAAAAATCGTCCTAAGAAGAGGTGGACACAACAAAATGTGTGAAGGCGGAATAAACCATCAATGATTCAAAACCTGAAGATGACGATGATAATGATTATGAATATTTTTTTTTTTTTTGCTAGTGCTGATCTGATGTTGACATAGTTTCTTCAGTCGTTGTTGATAAATATATGTAACAAAATACAGATGCTCTTCTTTTCTTTTATGTCATTATTTTTTTTATTTACTTGTAAGGAATTGCGGAATTTCAACTAAGCGGGGACCTGTTAGAGGTTATAACTCATACATCGTGAATCATAGGACAGTATTACACAAAAGGTCTTCTTATTATAAATTCACCAGGAAGTGGTTCTCTGAAGCCCTCTCTGACGGCCTCCAGTATATTCATCCGCCCACGCGGATTACTCATACTGCTCTCGGGTGAATGTGAGTACCTTGCAGTCTTCCAGAGGGAAAATGTAGTACGTATACGGCTATTAGGTTCGTTGGAAACATGTTATGTAGACAACAGTCCACTTGCTTTAGTTAAATGGCAGTAAGAAAGCAGTATGATGATAAATAAAATGTATTTGTTAATAATCATAGCAGGCGCAAGGATAAATTGTATGAAAACTCTAATGACGTAAAACGCTCCCTCATCTACATTTAGTGTTACTGACCACTTGATAGTGCAATATAATTACTGAGGTCAATAACTATTCGATTTTAAGCCTCTTTAGTTACTTTGCACGATAGGCAGTATTAGAAAGGAAGATAATGGGAAACGTATTCCCTCAGGGAAAAGAGATAATGCTTTGTTTCTTCTATGTTTTTATCGGAAACATGGTAAAAATTTGATATACCTATAGCGATCGATTCGTTTCAGTTTTTTAGCTTAATGATAAGAAGTTACAAAACAGAAAGTGGATCAAATATTGTAGCTAACAACCTTCCCTGTTCTAGATGTTTCAAAAATAACTAAACGTCTAGTTTTTCACTAGTTTCTTAAAGTTGCACTAAGTTGCTATTTGGAATACTTCGATAGAACTGAAGCATGACGAAAATTGGACTCTCTCTCTCTCTCTCTCTCTCTCTATATATATATATATATATATATATATATATATATATATATATATATACGTCTTGATAGTAATGTGCCTTTTAATTATCTCTGTAACATATCCTTTCTTTCGGAGTTGACCAAAAAATTATATACATCTGACGGAAAATATACGTAAAATAAACGAAAGACTCTCTAGCCTTGTGGCACTGAAATAGGCTGTTGTTGTTGTTTAGGGCGCGTCGACAACTGAAATAGGCGTTTTCCTCGCATGTTCAGTACTTTTTGTGCTTATAAACATATTATAAACTAACGACATTTTAGTTTCGATGTCGATTTACACTAAGATGTTGCCATATAAAATATAGTTAATTATTATTGAAATTATAACAGTTTTACAATCTCTGTATATGAGTAAGAAGTAAGGAATATGTTCTTTGATAATGAGAAAATTTATTAGATTTATTTTTAAAAATTGCAGTTACTCTCAACTTATTAAAGACAAATTAAAAATATGTAAATGACAAATTTTCATGGAAAAAAAATTATGTCTGATGAACTAAGTATCGTGCTAAAGGAACAGCTGTCAATAGCAAACAATTTGAAAACAGTGCTGACTCTTATGAAACAGCTTTTTAATTTCCATTCAATATTCTCAACAATACTGAAGAATTAGTTTTAAAAATATATCAATAAAGGGAATTAATGTTGAAATGCTAGTACCAAAATCTAATGAGGTCTTGTAATCGAAGATGATCAACATAATAAGAAATTCCATATACTTCTGATAGTCTACCCCCCCCCCCAAAAAAAAAATTCTCTGGGTGACAAACAAATATCCCCCCTTTTTTCCAAAATCTAAAAGAAAGACGTGTTAACTATGGAAGTTCAGTCTGGTGCGTGTGTATAATATACACTGATCAAGCAGAACATTATGACCACCTACCTAATAGCCGGTATGTCCGCCTTTAGCACGGATAACAGCGGCGACTCGTCTTGGCATGGAAGCATTGAGCCCTTGGTAGGTCGCTGGAGGGAGTTGGCACCACGTCTGCACACACAAGTCACCTAATTCCAGTAAATTCCGGGAAGGGGGGCAATGGGCTCTGACGCCACTTACAATCACACCCCAGATGTTTTCGATCGGGTTCAGAACTGGTGAGTTCGGGGGCCAGCACATCAATTGCAACTCGCCTCTGTGTTCCTCGAACCACTCCATCACACTCCTGGCCTTGTGACATAGCGCATTATCTTTCTGAAAAATGCCGTTGGGAAACATGATCGTCATGAAGGGGTATACGTGGTCTGCAACCAATGTGCGATTTTCATTTGTTATTATTTATTTATTTGTACATTCAGATGGTTCGTTCACTATAATACTGTGTTTACATTTTATAGTTAACAAAATTTTGAAAGATAAACATAAATCATATGTACCGAAAATGGTACATAATTTACTATTATTGGTACATACTGTAAGTTATCACAACCTGTTAATAAAAACTGCTACCCAATAATTTAAAGAAACTAAATATCTTAAGTTTTCAAAAGGTAAATTCGAAACGAACGAACGAACCTGTGTAAGATACTTATTGGCCGTCGTGGTGCCTTGTACGAGCTCCACTGGACCCATGGATGCCCACGTGAATGTTTCCCAGAGCATAATTGAGACGCCACCTGTTTGTCTCCGTCCCGAATTACAATTGTCAACAAGCTGTTCCCCTGGAAAACAACGGATTCGCACCCTCCCATCAGCACGATGAAGAAAGTATCGGGATTCATCAGACCACGCAACGCTCTGCCACTTCGCCAACGTCCAGTGACGATGGTCACGTGCCAAATCAGTAGCAGTGGGCGATGTCGTGGTGTTAACATTGGGACACGAACGGGTCGTCGGCTGCGGAGGCTCATCGTTAGGAGTGTTCGGAGCACTGTATGTTCAGACACACTTGCACTATGCCCAGCATTAAAGTATGATGTTAGTTCCGCCACAGTTCGCCGCCTGTCCTGTTTAACCAGTCGGCACAGCCTCCGACGTCCCATATCAGTAATGAGGGGTGGCCACCCAAACCCTGGACGTTTGGATGTGATTTCACCTTGCTTTCGCCACTTGTTAAAGACACTCACCACAGCACTCCTCGAACACCCGAGAAGTCTTAAAGTTTCCGAAATACTAGTGCCAAGTCTCCGGATCATCACAATAAGCCTTCGGTCTAGCTCAGATAGATCGCGCGCCTTCCCCATTCTAAACACGGATAGTATGCTCACCGATACTACATGTAGCGTGCGTGTGTCTGACTAGTAGTCATTCCTCGTTAGCTGTCACTGCTTTCGCCTGGACGGGTTTATATCGATTCTGGCTGATCAGGTATATAGACGTGTGTGTATATTTCAATTTGCAGCAAGTACCTAACGCAGACCACTGGTGTTTGTGTGTGGTAGTAGCCTCGAGTCTCGCATCATGCACTATGGTGTTTGCATATTGGTAGCTGCGGGGATATGGGAGCACTAACAGCACTTTATGGTAGCGGAGCATGGATTTTAGGAATACCAGAAAAAAAGAAAATTGAATCATTTGAAACGTGGTGCTATAGAAAGATGTTGAAAATTAAGCGGACAACAGGAAATGAACGTGTTTTGGAAATGGCGGGTGAGGAAAGAAGTTTGTGCCAGAGTCTGACAGGAAGAAAAGACAGGATGGTGGGTCATATTTTGAGACATGCGAAATGGTTAATTTGTTACTGGAGAGAACAGTCGAAGGTAAGAAGTGTAGAGAAAGACAGAGATTAGAATATATGAAGCAGATAATTGAAGACGTGGGTTGTAAGGGGTTTGTTGAGATGGAGAGGTTAGTGCAAGATTGGAAGGGTTGGGAGGATTGCATCAAACCAGTCAAGAGACTAATGACAAAAAAAAAAAGTAGCCTTAGGGCATTTTCATATTTTGACGAAAGCTTTCCAAAAAATCTTTGGAATTTTCTGTAATGCACTTGAATAATGTTCTAAAATGCGAGACAGTTTTCAGCTATTAGCAAATATAATTTATCTACCTACAACATATTTAGTGTGTGAACAGATGTTAACGGAATTTTCACTGGCGGGTTGCTGATTTGGCAGGGAGTAACATAAGCTAATTTTTAACTTGGAGAACTATTTTAGGTTCCTCACAAAAACATAAAAACCTTCAAAATTCTTGACAAACATGAACGTAGTCGTTGGCATCAGGTAGTATTAACCTACTATGCCTATAGTTTCTCAGATGTCAGAGTGAGATGTTTTTTCTTTGACAGGTTTCGGTGAAGTAAAAGTGAACCGAACTGTGTAATTCTCAAATTTGGTTAAAAAAAAAAAAATAAACCATATGAAATGTGTGACGTACTTGAAAACAGTTTGGAGAGAAACCTCTTTATCATTTTAGATACATTCCAAGTACTGGCCTGGTTACTATCTAATAAAATCTTCTCTAGTGAGTCCTGCCCTTCCATAATTCCTTATATTCTATCATTACCCAATTCCTTTCACTGTCTTGCACATGGCATTCGTCGTTAAAAACATTCAGAAAAATCTCTGTGTATCTAATTTACCTACTCAACTGATTTATACTTTTCCATTTTTCCTAATAATAACAAGTACAGGACACCACTCAATTCAAGCCAACTGTGCCCACGGCTGGACTCAAACCGGCGATACCACCAACATCAAACCAGATCACTAATTCCGAGGTACCGGTGCCGGATATCGTATAAAAAGTTCCCAATCTATATTAATTTGCCAATCGGTTTAAGAACCACCGAAATACAGAGCATAGTGCATCGATTTTTCGTGAAATTGAAGTAAAGTAAATTCGTGTGATCGTGATGACAGGGTTTCTTATCAGCTGCGCATTCCGCACCTATCGCTGCCATCTACACTAACCTGGTAATCCTACCGGGTATAGCGGACCTACAGTATAACGTGAAACACGAACCACGGAAACGTTCTAGTACACTTCACACTACATAGATTCAAGTGGGGTTCAAGACCTTTAAAAATCCCCTCCGAGACAGGGAGTCGAACCGGGGACCTTTCTATCTCCAGCCGGTTACCATAACTTCTGACCACCAGTCCGCTCCAAGTTGAAGTGATTCAGTGTAACAGATTTCCGTGTCTACCTTGATCTAATCAAATACGGTTTATGTCTTCCATTGGCGCGCGACTGTTAAATATTTTGTACACAGTATGTGACATAAGTAACAAGTGGCGTTGGAAGCTGAGCGCGACCGGAAGTGGTATATCGACGCCGACCACCTGCGTGGCGCTGTGAGGAATGCGCGCTGGGGTGTTTTTGCCCCGCTCTGCACGGTGACTGGGCAGTATTGCGGACAATGGGGCGGCGGTCCCCGCTTCGACACGGGCTGGTCCCCCGCAGGCACGGCCCGCCGGGCGCCTCTTTGTTCCTTCGAAATGGCTCCCGAGGAGGGGGGAGGGCCAGCGCCCTTAATACCACGCAGCCTTAAAAAGACGGCTTTCCCTAAAAGAAACATCCGACTCCTATTTGATGGGTATTTTAAATAGGATGTAAATATTTCTCCGGCTGAGGCAAGGTCGTTCCGCGTTTTGAGTCCAACGACCTCGCTGAGTTCATCCAGTTCGGTGATGCGTTTCAAGCCTATAATAACTTATTCAGGATGGCACTATCTCTTTCCCATTTGTTTTCTGTGATTGAGTCGGTCCCGTTAGTTACAATAAGTTTCCAGGAATTGTATACTATCTTGTGGTAATTTAACATGGCAGAGACAAACGCAAAAACAACCAAATTCAAATGGTGTGGGGCTATGTACAAACAGTGCTCAATATGGAAATCAGAAATCGGTGAAACAAGTATCGTCAGTTAATTAGTTGTTAATAGATAACGACAATACAACTGTTTTAGGGCACTTAAGCACAGCATATTCCCTGAACATCTAATAGAAAACGATCACACACCAACAGACATTAACACAAATATGTAAATCCTCACAATCAACAATCACAGACGCAATACCTTCACTCTACAAGAGAATTATCAAATCTAGAAACGATACAAAATAGTAAGCAGGTACTGAATGTCCTTATAAATCTAACAAACCAAACGCTGTTCAAACTGATAAACCTACATTAACCCTACAGAAAGGATAGTACAATAAGTGCAGTAAATACAGTAAATACATAATACAGTAAATACATAAACAAAATAGCAAAATATCATTCTCTCACGCATTTTCAAAACTGGCGCCGACAGCACGCCGCCACGACAATAAGAAAACAAGATGGCCACAGTAAACAAGTGAGTAGCGATAGACGCAGTGTTTACATCCAACGTGCAAAAGCTATGGCAAATGGCTTCAGCGGTAACATGCTTTGGAGAATAAGCAAAGACGTGTGGTTACTAATCCTGATGACATCAATTTCAATAGGAAGTTGTAAAGAATCAGAAAATATTTCAGTTTAGAATTATGTTGAAAATTATATAATAACTACGAAAAAAATGTAAAATTTCGAAATAGATCTGTCGCTGATAATGCCTAGATGAGAGGCGAAACGCGTACGGCATTAAGTGATACAAAAACAATTGCATTAGTGTTATTTTTAACATTTAATATTTTATATTTGTCTATTGTCGTACGCGTATCACCTCTCATCATCGAGGTAACGTCATCGATAAAACTGCGTTTAAATTTACACTTGGTTTTAGAAACTTATTAAATTATATTTTGCGTAATACTTAACATTTAAAATTTCTTATTTGTTTATTACTTACTATTTACATTGGTTAGTTAGGAATGTAGTTGCATATTTTCACTTTTTTCCAATCCTTTTTCGCATTAAAGTCATTTGTCGCAATTTTTGCAAGTTATTAATTAAAACTGTGTGATTTCTCGCAACTCGGCAGTGCGTGAATGAGTGATGTTTTTCTTATTCTGTGAGGGTGTGCGTGGGAGTTTAGTAGATATTTGTGTTTATTTTTATTTCATGTCTGTTGGATTAGAGTGTGTCTGTGGCGGATATCTTGCAACCAAACTCAGTGACGTATTTCCAACACCATTTACAGGTACTTTATTTTCTAGTCGTTCCTTAGACTCTAATGTTTACACCATAACTCAGCAATTCATAAACCTTTTGGTAGGATAGAGCTTTTGCATCGAAATTGTCTGTGCTTTACACTCTCTGTTTGTTGTCATTACGATCCTAGCTGTCAGGTGGGGTATCTCGAAAACTTTATTTCATTGAATGATACAAAAAGATATATCTATGACCGATGAGGTAAGTTAATATGATCTGAATGTGACCTACACTGCATTAGGAATGGAAATATAAAGTTCTACTCAATACTCAACATACAGTTTACATGAATAAGCTGACACAACCATATGACATTATTGCCTTGGCCACGCTTTACTACAACAAAACTTTTAGAAATAGCGGAAGAGAACAAGAAACGTTCACATAAGCTCGATCAGAACTTGTAAAATTAATTGTATTAACGGAGAAATTTAGGCTGCGGAAATGCAACTGGCGTCAAAGTCAGGCGTGAGAAGACACGTGCTATTTTATGCAGGAGCTCCTTTGACCTAACAATGGCTGGCGATGCATTATGCCACATTGATTTAGAAGTCATAGGTATATTAATGTTACAAGCTGATGTTCATTAATCTCTAAAGAAGTTTCGTGGAGCTACTGGATTGTTTCACTGTATAATCTAACAAGAGAGCATTCCATAGTAGTGTGTAAATTATTTGTTGTTGATCACAAAAGTCACTACATCTGTACATATAATTCGGTAGACTCTGTCCTTCAGGGTCACCTCTATAGCTATCGGCTGTGAAGTCACGCAAACGGCTTTCGTTTCCGGAATAACAGGCGACATAGATGCTACGATCAAGCGCTATTTAATTACCAAGAAATGAACAACTAGAATAATTTCATTAAGTTTGCTTCTCGTCGGATTTATTTTTGAAATATATACGCCAATTTAGTTTCAGTTATTGTAAATATTTACGGCTAAAAACGTTAACTATTTTACGCTTAATTTGATTCTTACCTTGTGTGCGTGGACCATTTTGTAATTATGTGTGTTTCGTTTATCTATTTATCAAATTTATAACTTATAGCCCAAATCAAATATTTTTGTGTATTATGTTTTCTTCGATTTTTATGTTTTATGTGTGTTCACTGTAGCAGCATTTTCTGGAACAATTCTCGATTCGTGACTATACTCAGAACACGATCGCGGGCTTTCAGTAGTAGACAGACCACTCAAGTACAGTTAAGACGAAATCATTGTAATTTCGGCTGAGTCGTCTCATGTTTGCTGTCGGTCGGTTGGTAGCAGTGGCAGTGAAGTGATCAGCGACTACGCCCCCGCGCTGCGCTTTCTCCGTTGTGCTGTGTGGCAACACTCCGGGCGTGGTCCAGCAGCGACACAGTCGACTTCTGTGCGTCCTTTATATCCACTTCGAATCGAAGGTTACACAGTTCGATGACAAAAGGATAAGACTTTCTTCGTACCACCGTGGCGTACTCCGCCGGCCTCTTCTCCCAAGTCGTGGAGTTTAATTCACAGATTCCAGGCGTATGCCCGGATGGTTCCCATAAAAGGCCATGACTAAGTTCCTTACCGTTCCTTGCCCCCAGTCCTTTCCCGCCTATAATGACCTCGACGAGACCTAAAGCCATAAGAGAAAAAAAAACCACTTCTCTTCACGAATATAATTATATGTCAGAACGGACCGAAGTGAAATTAACACGCTGGACCTGAACCAAATAACTACCCAGAAGTACATCTTCTTATTTCGAGAAGGACATAGTGTATCTGCGAATATGAAGAAACCAAGATTCAACCATGGAGGCAATGTTAATTTCTCTTTCAGTATATATATATATATAAATATATATATATATATATATATATATATATATATATATATATATATATATTTATATATAGGTATCTTCTTATTCACGTTAGCCCCATAATTGAATTAACGTCAAGGTTAATTTGAAAGTAAGTATGAAAAATAGTATAGGCTTTACGAAACAAATGCGAAATGGGGCAACTAGTACATCTGGAATATCAACACTTCTAAGCATCAATGGAAATTGCAAACGTGAAAATAAATTGTAGATAAAAATTATTAGCCTTATTATTGCGTTTGCTATCGCTTTCACGAAATGCTTGAATGTTTATTTCATTCTCTGAAAAAATACTCAGTTATCGACTATAAATTATTAAATATCATTATAGTTGCTAAATAAAATATCAGCCACAAAATGGTTAGGAGTATGCGAAAAAGATGTGAATTTATCTAAATAAAATAAAAAATAACGCTAAATGGAGCAGCTACATAAGTATTATTATGGACACATGCTAATTGTAGCTAAGAAAACAATAATCCGTAAACAAAAAATCTGATACAGACATATGTACACAGAGACAAAATTACTACAGATAAAATGTAATGAAACTACCATCAACAGCTCTAAGTTGATGATTAGAAATCTATCTCAGCTACCTACTCCAACTAAAAAGAAACTTAAATTTAGTTAAAAAATATAACCACATTTTCAAATAATTTTGCTTCTAATATGGAGTTCAATAAACAATTATTCCTAGATATGCTATATCAAATGCAACCCACTCTCTTATTAAAACAGGAATAGGCTCCTGTCAGTTCGTTAGTTTTAGGTTTTAAATGTTTCATTCTAAAATGACTTCCCGCATTTCTAAGGTGAAACTACCAACAGGGCCATCTAGCTACCAGTGAATCAACTGAAACTCTTTTGATCTGTACTTAAGAAATTAACCATTGACCAAATAAAAAATGCAGAGTTTCTGTGATTTTTTCCTCATATCTTTGAAAAACTGGAACAACTAGAATAAATCTTTCTACTGAATGTTGTTTTACGTCATTCTAATGTCGGTCTATATTTAAAACCCTCGTTACTGTCCCACAAACACGTCGACTTACTGTCGAGATCTTTATCAAAGTCGTCCGTGACATGGTCAGAAGTACTGGATGCATGACACTTGTAGTACCGGTTCGTTCCGAGATTTTTCTTGTATTGACAGCTTTGCTAACATCTATGTCCTTGTGCTTTATATTGAGACTATAATAAAAAAAAAACCGGAGCTATTAATTCCAAAGTATTTCGTGTATCTAAATTTTTATTGTTCTTTTATGTCACTAGTTCCAGAGTTTAACAAGTAACTTTTACTTCCATTTAATTTACAAATATATTATGTGAAAATATTATTAGCGGAGCTAATGATGTCTCCTACTATTTGGCCGAGGTGACTGGAAACAATAGAAGATCAGTTCATGTCTATAGCCTAGAGGTTATCCTGAAAACTATCTTTAGTCGGTTTTACGAAACTATTTGGACTCTTTATGCCATCTTAATCATTTTTATGTCAGTAAAATACCTTTCGTAATCATAGTAACGCAAAATATATTCCATCGAGACTTTCACGGTTCGTAGACATTGGTGATATGTCTCTCACTGACTGTATGGTATTTACTGTCCAATGAGTTAAGCACCAGGAAACCACAAACACCTCAGGGACTTTGTATTACTGATATGCGTCGACCGAGAATGATGTATAATAGTAATTTTAGTTGTTTGTTCTATTATGATGATAGTGTTACTTGAAAGCAGTATGTTGACCAACAATACTTTTCATATAGAAAATTGTTGTAAGGAGCGTCCGTGTGGCTTATTCATTCCTGTTGTGATTTAGAAAGACCATTTCCTCGCACTTATCGAAGCACGATCAATTTACCTCTTCCACGAATCTGTTTACAAATTCCCCCACGTATCTCTGCTCCGTTAGAGCTATTGGACTGAACTGGAGTCTTTTGGGTGTGCTGTTAAACAGACAACATTTTGTGCCAACTGTTCTACAACCGACGACAGCTGAGAACAACGTTAAGATTGTGTCGGGAGTAACTCATCAGGTATGGAGAAAATAGCAGCGTCTGCGTGTATCAGCCGCGCCCTATAAAAAGCGGATGTCGACCACTAATCGTGCTGTCCAAATCGTTTACGCTGGAGTCGTGAGTCATGGACTAGGTTTCGATTTAGAAATACATAACTTCTGGCTTCAGCTCTGGTGTGAAACATTTTATAGCCGTTCCTTTGCTGTACTCTAGATCGCTAAAGCAGGAGAACATACTTTAAGGAAACACGTTTACATTAGTAATTTAATTACCTTAGAAAGAAGTTTTCTTTGATATGTCTCAACTTATAATCGTCCGTTTTGTTCGCATATTCTGTGCAAGGTTTTCTAAGTATCACATTTTGTTACGATCGTCTCTTACAATTAATTGAGAAGGATTATTCTTCCCTCTACTGAAAGATCTTGTATTTTTGCGTTATAGATTCAACAATGTAGTCAGTGTGGAAGGAAGATGATCACAAGTTCTTGGGAAAATTTAGCAATCCTCTGCTTTTGCACATCTACACATTACATGGGAGTTATTGATATGGTGCAGAAGAGAAACTATGACGTTCAGATGAATGTAAAACGTACGTATTATGTTAATCGAAGGGTGATCTAATGTTGGTATACCTGTGTTTACAGTCTCCTTCTTATGTTATCGTTACTGAATTGTCTGCTGACAGTTTTGACAGGCAACGAACCGAGCGGGGCGGTGTTACGGTTAGCGTTCTCGCCTCGCATTCGGGAGGACGGCGGTTCGAATCCCCGTCCGGGCATCCAGATTTGGGTTTTCCATGGTTTCCCCAAATCACTCCAGGCAAATACCGGGATGCTTCCTTCAAAAGGCCATGGCCGAATTCCTTCCCATTCCTTGCCCCCATCCTTGCCCCCCATCCTTGCCCCCCATCCTTTCCCGTCTCTAAAGACCTCGATGTTAAAAAGAGACGTAAAGCAGTTAAAAAAAAAAAAAAGACAGGCAACGAGATCTTGATTTACAAAGAATACAAAGCTAATTACAAAGAGAGTGATGTAGTGCAATGACTGACAGATAGAAGTCTTGTGTGCACAAAAGTAAAATTAGAAGGTAGCATTTAAACCGACTGAATCCATTAAATATTTGTTAGTGACAGATAATAGAAAAGTTAATTTTACTCAAAAATGTTTTATGTAGTTTTGAGTACTGCGAACCTTTGAGGTCATTAAGCGATACTTCCTTCAAGATACAAACATAAAAAAAAGCACCTTCGTTCTGATTTTGTTCACATGTCTGACAAATCTGATTGGTATCATAAGTCTTTTAGTAATACCTTTCGTAGTAGAAAATGCTGTGGTCATCCTACGAGTGAGAAGATTTTTCGCACATGACATCCCGTTCATTATGAGCTTGTAAACGATGTGGCTGAAAATCATAAAAGGAAGAAAAAAAATCGGACAAGTGAAGTCTAGTGTCAGACAAATGGGGTTTCATGGTCTAATGATCTGGCAAGAGGTAGGACAAACGATATAGTCGCTTGGCCAACAAAAAAAACAACAATGTTTGAGCTACTTTGAGTTTAAATAGCGGAATTTTCTCCACGACTCATCCCCACCGCAAGTGCAGTTGTTCGATTGGAATAAAACCTATTGTGGGTAGTACCTACCACATATTTTAGGTTTCAATGCATTCCGAACGAAGCGCATTTTAAATAAAAATAATAATGGAAAGGTAACGGTGAAATTTAAAAAAATGCTAGTTTTCCTCGTAAAATGGGAATTATATTAGATGGAAGTACAAAATGAATTATCAATGTTGGGGTCAAATTTGGGGTTCGTAAATAATAGCGTTTTTCATATTGGCCCGGTTTCAACACTGACAACTTCTAGCACCTTCAACGTCATTATTTTCGGTGGTAACAGCTATATCCCTTACCCGTTGGAGTAGAAACATATCTGGTGCCCTTCTACTTCTATAGACTTCCGCAGGAATATTATTTTAAACAACTCTAAATAACATAACATATACAAATTTTACGAGCGAAACCTATTTCATTTAAGAATTAGAGGCCGTGATAGAAGCACAGACGGCGGGGTGGTAGCAATATAGTGTTCCCTAAATAATTGAACTATCGTTTTTATTGGACAAAAACTGAACTTTGAATCTGTTCGGGAGTGGTATATGCTTTGTGTTTTAGTTTCTGTTGGTTAGGTACCGATTTGGCTAATTTTTTAAAAATATTCGTAATAGTTCGAATAAGTTTTTTAAAGAAAGAAAAATTGGAAAAGTTGCCTGGAAAACTGGGGAAAAACTTGAAAGTACTTTTTTCTATGGACTAATTTAAATATTTCAAATGTCTTTAATAATCAGAATAAGATTTTCAGAGAAAGAAAAGTGGAGAAAAGTAGAAAAGTTGCCAGGAAAATAGGAAAATTCCGTAACAACTGAAAGTACATTTTCTAGGAACCGAATAGGCTATTTTTTTAAAAAGTTTGCAGTAGTCTGAATAACGTTTTAGGGGGAAAAAATTGGAAATGCTGCCTGAAGATATTTGGCATTGCTAAAAGTACTTTTTTCTATTGGATTTTTGTTCGAATTCCAGACCATAACTTATTATTCAAACGATGGATATGCATAAATCTTCTTTTTTTTGTTTTGTTCCTTATTTCCACGGGATGGAAATAACTCAATTGAATGTTTTCTATTTAAAAAAAACTAGAATTTGTAGCATGTCTCCGTGATTATGTCATCAAAGTATTTAAAATCAATTACAAATTTTCACTCACATACCCTAAAAAGCAGAAAATAATAATAAAATATAAATTTTTAATGTACCATGTCTTTATAACGGAATAAAAAGTATAAAATAATTTGTCTAATCCTGATGAAGGATAAAACCACATACAGATTTCTAAGTTCTTCTAAATTATCCTGAAAATTTATACTTCGAAATTCTTGATAGCTATTAAAATACTTGTAAGATTGTTCGACGAAAAACATTGGGTGCATGGAACACATAACTATAAGAAGTGTAGAGAGTAGTTACCAATGAAAGAGCTTACTTATCAGTTCATATTATTTGCGGTGTAATAAAATTGTTAGTAGCGCTATTAATGCATCAATTACGTGAGGCATGTTTTTCGTCACCAATATTATAAATATTTTAATAGCTATCAAAAGTTTCCAAGTATAAATTTTCAGGACAATTTAGAAGAAGTTAGAAATCTGTATGTGGTTTTATCCTTCCATAAGGATTAGATAAATTATTTAATACTTTTTCGTCCGGTATAAAAACATGGCACACTAAAAAGTTTTTTTAATTTATTATTATTTTATGTTATAGGTGTGCAGAGTTTCGTCAATATCGGATAGAAACTGTCGATTTGTTTAATTTTTTTTTAACTGCTTTACGTCTCTTTTTAACATCGAGGTCTTTTAGAGACGGGAAAGGATAGGGGACAAGGATGGGGGTAAGGAATGGGAAGGAATTCGGCCTTGGCCTTTTGAAGGAAGCATCCCGGCATTTGCCTGGAGTGATTTGGGAAAACCATGGAAAACCCAAATCTGGATGCCCGGTCGGGGATTCGAAACGCCGTCCTCCCGAATGCGAGGCGAGAACGCTAACCGTTACACCGCCCCGCTCGGTAAATTTGTTTAAAGAACATACAAACACAGACATCCATTTTTATAGATGTGTAGATTCGGCAGTCAGGTTGGTGGAATCTGAACCCAAGGCATATCCCTGCCTCAAATCAATATAAGTCTACTCCTTTAACTGCTGCAGAAGTGAGAGAGATAAGAAGGAATTATCATTTTACCTTCATTCCCTTAGTTACTTGAAAATAAAAACTAACAGCAACGCGGCTAAGGTCTTGTATGAGAAATCACCCGAACCTGTGTGTGAATGCACTTTGAGATGCCGTGGAGTCTAGATGCTGTTGCAAGTCGCGGAAGCTGCGTATCGCACGCATCTGGACGGCGTGGCGTGACGGATGAGCGCCTCGCAATGCTGACACCAATTAATGACGCGATCCGGACTGGCCGACACAAAAAGAGACACACACACACACACAGGGCTGCCAACCGAGCAGAGAGCGCCGAGGCGGGAGCCACACGTCTCACGGCGAACTAACGCGGAAACATCCCGCCTAACTAGTGACAAATAAATTTGATGGTTGCCCCCGCATGTTCACAGAAGTGGCTTTCAGTAACGTTTTGTCCAAATTACGAGCTGGAAAGAGAATAATTATCCTATTATTGGAAAACAATTAAGTATCATATATTAGCCAGACTATAGCGCATTGGTACCTTTGATCAACACACTACACCACCATTCCGATTTTCAGATAAATGGTTGCTACTTGTTGAGATGCAGGTGCGATCTACTCCAATGGAACCTTTTTCAGTCAGTATTCCTTACTGAGAGGCTTCATTTTACAACCATACCACGTAACATGTCAAAAAAAAAAAAAAATCATATTTTGAAATTAGGACTTCTATAGGTCAGCCGGCTGTAGACACGCAATGTCGCATGCACACGTTGGTTTTCTGAGGACATTTATCAGGTTTTAAGACAAAATACTGGATAATTATACGCATGAATTGTTAGGCATTGTTAGGATAGCCTCAGATGTTGCTCAAACGAAATGGAATTAGTCATTACATTTCACCGCACGATAGCGCTTACTTTGAAATATGTTTTTCGTGTAAAATAATTGTGTGCAGTTTACTGCATATGGGTTGTTGTATAAATGTGTATTTATTTATGAGACTTAAATTTGTTGTCATATTTACACCTTTGTTTTGAACGGTAAGGGCACATGTGGTCCTATTGACAGGGTTTTCGTTGGCTGAGCTTTCCGCCCCTGTCGTAGCCGTCTTAGTCTGACCCAGTAATCTTATGGGGTAAAGGGGACCTACTGTTTAACGCGGAATCAGAACCATGGAAACGTTCTGGCCAGCATATTGTGCCAGAAGTGAAAGTCGTGTTAAGGATCTTTGAAAATCCCCGACAAGAGAGGCATGGTAGTAAAGAGAAAAGAGTATCTTACCTTGTTTTATAGTCAGTGAAATCAAATATTAACCCACTCTTAAATCATCAGTTCATTAAAATATCTAGTCTGATATAGTCCAGGTGACAGTCGATATAAAAATAATTTGTAATTGTCTCTATTTTCTGTTTCTTTTCAAAGTGAATTTCTTAGGAAAGGTACACACTGTTCGGCGGATGGGTTGTTCAAGTACATCTAGTGAGCTTGTTGGATTGATGGTAAGGCAGTAATATGGCATCTTAGACACTCCAGGTTCGATTCCGTGCCCTGCCATCCAAATTTAGATTTTCCATGGTTTCATGAAATCACTCCAGTTAGATGCCTGGTCGATTCCATGAAGAAGATGGCCGTATCCCCCATATTTGAGTTTCTTTCCCACAATCCTGTCCCGGCTCTAGTAACAACTCTGTAGACGATACCAATGTTGTAATTTCTTTTATTCCTATATTTGAAGTTAAACTTCTTTGGGCGTGGTAGGAAACTGTTGTTAACGCTATGCATTACGTTAGCTGCGCATTCGCCACAACGTTCTGCGCATGCGCACTTGACGATACTTTAATGCAAGCAAATACGATAACGTAAATGAACGAAGTTTTTCTGGCCGTGTTACGTAGATATATTCTTCACAGGAAAGTAACGGAGTTAAATCGTTGTTTAAACACAGAATTCTGATGAGTGTATTCTCTCTGGTCATCTTCAGGTAAAGAATGAAAAGCTATAAAACTTGGAATTTAAAGTTTGCCGAGAGCGCGTTGTTGCAATGTAAAGTGTAACTTATTGCAAGAGCAGGGGAACCAAGAAGAACGTTATGAATTCTTCTCGGGTTTGCCGCCGAATTACATCATCAGTTCTGATGGCGGCAGTGAAAGTCGCCGAAAGCTTGACAGTAGAAAATGTAATTCGGCGGCAAACCCGAGAAGAATTCATATCGAAGATACGCCGAGAAAGACTTATATCTCATATAAGAAGAACGTTGCTGGTTTGAGACTGAAGGTCTAAAACACAAAGGAGAGACTGTAAGTAAATCTATTACTTTTCATGTTGGGATGTGGAAATGACATACAACACTATATTAATCAGCTTAGCATAGGGTATAAAAATAGATCAAGGCAAAGTCGTTGTTCTGGATTAGTGTTATTGGAATGTTATATTAACCTTGGATTCCTTTACTTGGAGTGTAGTTCTGCTTCGCGCAGAGGCGTTTTGCTGATGTGTTGTGAATGTCTTACATTCTCCTTACGGCCTCTATTAGGAATTCTGATTTAATCCTGAGTGTTTGATGTGCTGTAGTGTACCTGAATGGATTAATACTAAAGGATTAAAATAACTTTTTAGTTTCGCAAGAAGTTACGTAGCCATATAAATGATTTCATGCGTTGTTAAAGTTATCTTTACCATTACGACAGTTCATTTAAATCTATTCTATCAAAAACAAATGGTCAGATTCATGATTCATGATAGATTGAAAATAATACTACCATCATACGTTTATACAGCTTCTTGCATCTTAAATACAGAAACAGGGTTTAAAGTTGCCACTCTTTCTGCCCCTTTAGTAGCTTAATCAGACCCACTAAAGTTACGAAATCAGCAGATTCAAGGTTAATCCCAATTATATACTATTCTTGGCGGACTTCATTGCAACGGTAAGATTTGTCGAAGGGAAGCGTCGAAGTTTGCAAAAATGTTGACAGCAAACGATTTTCCTACAGGCCCACAAAGACGGAAAGAAATGTTGAGTAAGAAGGACACTGGAAAGATGTGTGCATCACTCATTTCCTCCACTGAGCAGGCTGTTGGCTGAATGAAGAATTTGCCTGGGGATCACAAATACCACAGTTCCCATCTTGGGAACCCCAATTTCCCCTCAGCCACCAGCATTGCTAGCTTTTTCCAAGCGATGACAGAGAACGAAAGCATGCTTTTTCTGAAATCCTGTCACTAGATGAATATGGCAAAACATTTTTCTCTTTGCCCCGTTATGGAAATAGCAGGATACGCATATACAACGTGACAAATGTCTTAGAAACAAGCAACTAAGAGGTAACGTATTCATGTACCGCTTCTTTTAAACGTGAACGTGCCTTAGCAGTTGGAAGGACGTGGTGAGAAGTGCTGCGTTGTCCCGGCGCTACCTCTCCTACAGGCTTCCCACACGCCGCTTGGCATGCCAGACCGACCTTCGCTTGCGGCAGGCGTTACGAATGCTGTAACGGCGTGCAGACTCCACACGATGGTCGCGAGGCAGGAACTGCATGTGTCTCCCCACTCGAACAACGGGAAGATGACCCGCTTACCCTCTAGCTTAACGCGTCACGTGCTCTTTGCCTCCGGCTTCAGTAAAGAGCACAATAAAAAAAAAATCTGTATCCTGCTTTACACGGCTTTCGGTTCGTCGACGACGAGGTCACTTGGAACGCAGGAGGTGACGGAGAGCAAGTAACGAAAATGAATGCCTCGTGTGATTTCGAGGATTCACGAATGTCTTCGTCGGGTTTCGAACCAACGTTCTCCGTCAAGCGTCAACCACCGGGCTCTGTTTATATCCGTTGTCTGATACCTATGTATAAATTGAAACAACAAGCAATGCATTCGA
This sequence comes from Vandiemenella viatica, assembly GCA_031002005.1. Classification (NCBI taxonomy): domain Eukaryota; kingdom Metazoa; phylum Arthropoda; class Insecta; order Orthoptera; family Morabidae; genus Vandiemenella; species Vandiemenella viatica. The sequence continues at coordinate 128,867,733 of CM061919.1, forward strand.
GATTACAAGAAATAAACACGTGCATTAACTTGAAACTAACCAAACCTGACAATTTTGTTTAACTGCTGCAGTGGTATTTCTTCTTTTCTTCAATTTTGACCATCTAAAGAGAATGAAAAGTACTCTAGATGCTTCTTTTCTTGACTTCCAACAGTTCATCATCCGTTCAATTTGCTTTTTCCTCCTTTCTTGGAATCAGATGTTACTGTTCTGGAAACGCTAGAAATCTTGTATCAATCTTCTGAAAGTTACCCTGTCTTGTATTATGTCCTGTGTTATACCGATCTTTCTTCTTGAATTCACTGCTTGCCATTCTATCTCTTGTAGACGGGATTCATAATTCTTTTTGTAAGCTTACTGCTAACCACCCTCATTGTGTGACCAAAGAACTGATTCTCCTCTTTGTGATCATGTCTGACACCCTTTAGTTTTCTTTTTTCTACGGTGCCTAAACTCTCCTTTTTTCGTTTTCAGTGGTGCATAGATTTTCCATCAAGAATTTCCTACTCTTTGTCTCTTCTATTTCTCCATTTCCGGTTTTCCATGATAATTTTTACACACACACACACACACACACACACACACACACACACACATATATATATATATATATATATATATATATATATATATATATATATAATTTAGAGATAGGGACGAGAACGAGAAGCTGGCCATGCTTTAAAAGAAGGAAAAATCGCTACATTTGCTTGGAACTATAATCGATGAAAGCCGATACCAATCTTGTCTAACTGCAGAAAATGTATTTTATTGTGTAATTTCACAGCAGGTATAGGAACAAAAAGAAAGCCGGCCAGCATCTATAAGTAGGAAACATCCCTACATTTGCTTGGAACTATTTAGAGAAACTGAGAAAAAACGAAACAGGAATGGTAGGACCGGGAATCAGATGTGTGTTCGACAGAATACTGGACTCGAAAAGTTGCTAGTCACCCGCCACACTCGGTGCGGGAAGTGTTGTGGGAGCTACAACAATGGCTTTTGTGTCAAAACAATTCGTATAACAGAGAAGAAGATTTCACTGATAGGAAACTACTATTGTTCCTAGTAGTTTACGCCTTTCATTAGACATTACCATTGCATAAATAAAAAAAGATGACTTTTTCGTCATCCATTTCTGGAAGTGTTGCAATGTATTCGAATAGCCATGGTCTTAATTTAGTGAACTATGCATTTTTGAGACAGAAAGAAGAGATATACCTGATATATGTTTGTAACAAACTGTTTAGTATAGAACTGATGGAAACTAAATCGGCGACAATGTCAGAATGAAATTTGTATTAGTAGCTGACCAGCATGTTTCAAGTTGACAATTGATTAACGCGTGACAGATATGTACACAAAAATCCTCTCAGTTATCATTCATATTTTAATACTTCACAGCCTTCACTTTATTTGCTTTTCTGTAGAAAACATTTGAACTGAAACACGTGGCTGATTCCCCTTGTGCTTCGTTTCTTCGCTGTCAAATTATAGGCAGTCGAAAGGACTCGGGTTGAAGTCTTCGACCGACCAACTAGATTTACTGTGGTTTCTGGAAATCACTCCAGGCGAATGTTCCTTGAAACGTCCATGGTGGAATCCCTTTCCGTTCCTCGCTGACCATCCTCTCCCGTCTCTCCACTACTTTAGCGAACTTTAAAGAACGAAATTAAACAACTTACTTTATACCATTGAAATGATCTCGAAAACTGCTATGCAGGTAGTAAGTTTATCGAGTATATTGTCTTCAAAGCTATTTGAAGGCGACTTTCTGCATCTACAGATGTGTTCTTACTTCATAAGGTATAGCCATTACTATATATTGGAACTTAATCAGTCACGAATAACCAAGAATTGTTATGTTACATCCCAGTATTGCGGAAGAACGACTTTTCCTATTCTTATGCTTTACTTAAGCTCTGGTGTAAAAGTAACATTGCTGAAGGTTATGTTAAACAGTTTATAGGAAGAAAGAGGACGATTGTTATCTAAAACATATGTTGTAAAAACTTAGTCCTGTTTTACAGTAATAATAGCAGCTTTTGAATAGTTTAAACTAATAAGCGAATGCATACGATAGTTTCGATCTGTTTGACCATCTTGAAACGCAAATAAAAATTTCCACCAAACACCTGCCGAAATCGTTCAATAATCTTCATACGACATTCTTTCTGTCGATTCTTTTATAAGCTTACAGAAATCTTCAAATGGACTTACAATAGTCTTGTAGTGAACATCGAACGCAATTTCGCTGCATTCTTTGATGTCGCATTGTGACGAGCATACTATTCAACTACTCCAGAACCCATCGATCCTGGTGGGTGTGAGCAGTAAACGCACGGGCCTGGCACTGTGGGGCACACGGGTTCAATCCCCGCTTCGGTCAGCCAGATTTCAGTTTTACATTGTTTAGCAAAATTGCACCAGGAGAATTTCTGGCGGGTTTCTTCAAAAAGCTTATAAGATAATTCCTTGCCTCCGGTCCTTTCCAAACTCTAATGACCTCGATGCCGACGAGCCGAAAACCACTGAACTATGTCAACAAATCAATCAATACCGCCTTTAAAGATAGCAAACCTGTAACGTTCGGTCGACCATCAGGATACTGATTTTTAGTCCTGAAATCGGTTTATACATTTGATATGATGATTCGTTAATGTGGGCAATGGTGAAAATTTCTATTGCTTGGAGAGTAATAAACAAATTTTTGATAAATTTCGTTTGACAATTTTTGCCTAGTTTCGCCACATTTTTTTCAAGCGGTCACCTTATCAGGTCACCATCGTACTAGATGAGATATAGCTTCTGTTTATTTACTTCGGTCATTTTGTGTTTTAAGAAATGATCACGACATATATTTGGTGCACTTGGAAACAGTAGGAAACTGATATTAACTGTTGAACTGGGTTGTAATAGAAATTTCTAAAATACACTCTTGGTCCATTTCACTGCGTTGTAGTAAAATAATTTCAATTTTTAATTGGTTTTTGGTTCTCTTTTACTTTTGGGCTGGTAGTTTGTTTATTTTTTGTTATGAATTTGTTAATGCCATTTCTAAGCTCATGAAGATGTCCGGAATGATTGTTTTGAAGTATTTGCGCCGTTCACTGGAGGATTGGCATTAGGAAAGGGAGAGCAAAAAGTCTGTATAGGGGGGTGAATGGACTTAATTATTGTTTGATGAAGACGCTTTTTTTTTATCTTAACCCACGAACAACCACTCCAACCAGCAGTAAACGTGATTAACGGTGCATTCTTATGGCTCAGTGGTAATACGTACGGATGGAGACAGAAATAATCTCGTTTCGAATGAAGATATTGGATGGGCTTTTCACAATTCATGTATCTAGGGAAAGCTTGCATCATATATGCAAAGTGCTCTGGATTTTGGCCCATGTGTGAACTATATCAACTACCGTATGGCATTCTCGGAGTCCTTTTCGATTAATCCAATCTTGACGGAGATTCGCCAGATTGTCTCGTTTAACGTATAACGTTTAGACATCTGTTCTACACGGAGAATCGTAGGAAAGTCAGGGTCCTAGGGCAACAGCTCCTACGTACCGAAAGTGAGGCCCCGAAGATGTCATTGCGTCTGAGACGGAGGGAACTGGTTGGTCGCTGTGGGCCGCGTGATTTATCGCCGGGGCTTGGCCGCCAAGGACGTGCCCCGAGGACCTCAGCCCACGCGCAGTAAAAGTTGCTTACTGCTCGCTCGCTCGCTCTCATACTCCGTGCACAAATAAATAGGCGCCAGCCGGTCCAAGGTCGCGCGCGGTCTATTCTAGTGCTACGGCTATTAGCTAGCAATCAAGCTCACACCACCCGAGCGCGCGTCAATAGTCACAATAGTCCCCATATCTGATCAACAGGAGCCGCGCCATGTAATACAGCGAGACGAGCGATGGGTAAATACTATCGTTGGCCCGCCTAATTTAGGTCTTTAGGCAGATTTCCGTATAAGTCACATAGGCGAATGCTCGGAGGCTCCCAACTGAAGGCGTCAAAATAGTACGTCATGTAAACATGAAGCGGCTTTCTAGCAAGCAGTAGCTGCCAAGTGTCACTGGGATGTAATTTACTACGGATAAGTTGATACGAAGCGAACTATGGCTCCGTACTCTAAATACGCAAGGTGGTAGGTTAGATGGCGTTTGCTTGAAGAAAAAAATCAGTGCCTGACATATTTTTAATTTCTCGGCTCTCTAATATCGCTGTTAGGGGGCATCAGGTGTTTTTTTCCGGAATTCTGGACCCTTCCCCCTTGTTGTGAAACCCCCCCCCCCAAATATGACATGAGGTCTTGAGGGGATCCTCCACCCACACACCCTCTACTGTAGTTAGTAGGATCAGCTTGCGCCTCACCCCTGGCCGCCTCATCAGTCCGTCATTGGGGGTACCCAACCAGAGCCCACCAACCCCCTCGAGAACCATATCAGAACTGCCTTGCCACCAGCAGCCACCCCGGCCTCGGGATTGGAACTCAGAAGAATAACCCCTCCGCCATATCCCTTGGGGGGAGGTTACGGACTCTCGGAAGAAATGTCATTAGCCACCATTCGGGTGCCCACTAAAGTGGATTATCGGCTTCGTTATACTACCCCTAAAGTCAGTATCGATGACGTGAGATTTCCATAGACCATCCCTCCCCCAATCCCTTGGTGAAATCTGGTAAGATTTCGCCGAAACCCCCTGCCCCCCCTCCCTCCCATTGCACCTCACATAATTAGTGGACGCCCCAACACTATCGTTCATCTTCTTCACCACCATTTCCCAACTTTTTGGAGCTATGGTTTTACGGTCGTCATGCCATTTCTGATACCAAGCATTTTATACCTACTGCCAGGTCATTCTAAGTACTAATGGGGAAAGTGAATTGTTGCCACCTGTCTGTGAAACGTGTAACTACGTTCATCATGTGATAAGTGTATTTTACGGTTGTGAAATGTGTATTTTATGAGGCGGAAATGGGGTAATCGCCTTTATGGCTGCGAAAACCCACCTAAAAATCGAAATCAGGACCACCGGTATATTAGGGTGGAATACACGCTGAGTGAAGAGTACAGTCAATAAAATAGTACTAGTATATGTCAAAATAACAACAAAATAAAAGATTTTGCTTCTTTTGCTCGCAACTTATAATTTATTTTCAGATATAACAATGTTTAATAGTTATTGTTGAGCTCCTGCTCAGACCAAGTCCTACATCTAACAAAATATATTGAAGATGGCTTCGAAAAGGGTTTAGTTACTGGAGAAGTCTTCGTTGACCTGACAGCAGCCTATGACATGATCAGCATAAAAAAAACTCCTTCCTAAAGTATACAAGATGACGCGGGATTTCGATTTCACAAAAATAATCTACTAACTTCTCAGCAATGGGCATTCTCCGTCAGAATACAAAATGCCGTCTACCCAAACCAAAAAATGGACTACCTCAAGGAAGTGTTCTTGCCCCAGCTTTATTTAACAGCTACACCAACGATCAACCCCTACACAGACATTGCATGTCCTTTATCTACACTGATGATCTTGCCTTAGCTGCTCAACATGTGACTTTTGAAGTCGTCGAGGGTAGACTCACAACAGCTCTTGAATCCCTTGGAACTTACTACAAGCAGAACGACCTCAAGCCAAATCGCACAGTGAAAACCCAAAATACCTCGGCGTAACTCTTGATAGAGGTCTCACTTTTAAAAGCCACTGTCGCAGTGTCAAGATGAAAGTATCATCACTCAACAATATCTTAAGCAAGTTGGACGGATCTAGCTGGGGAGCTAAACCAAGCGACATCCGCACCTCTGCCTCAGCATTATGCTACTCCGCAGAAGAGTGTGAATGTTCTGTGTGGCAAAACCAAGTCATGCTAAGACAGTAGACGTTTCACTCCACAGAACATGCCAGCTCATCACAGGTTGTCTCTGACCATCACCTGTGGGGAAAGTGGAGATATTAGCCGGCATCGCCCCTGGAGACATACGCCGGGAAGTTGCCATCAGCGAGCGTGAACGAAAACACCCGACACCTTCTACATGGCTATACACCAGCGCCATCGACATTGAAGTCCCGATCAATCTTCGTGCGGACTTCAAAGCCACTAAATGGAGCACCAAGCTATGAAAGAATATTGGCTTGGGAGAAGAGAGTGCAACATGATTTGGAGTGGATCAAGCCTAAAGAGGATCTACCACCTGGGTATGAACAACCATGGCCCATATGGAAGTCAGTAAATAGGCTTCGATTTGTAGTTGGCCGTTGCAAAGATACTCTTGCCACTTGAGGATACCTGGGAGAACAGCCAGATACGACAAGTTCGTGCGGGGAGAGGGAAACTATGGTACAACTGTTGTCTTGTCCACAAATTGGAATGAATGTATCCCAATTTGACCCCCAATCAGCTACTGACAAAGCCATCGCATTAGCGGAAAAGCTACCACATATCTGATGCTGTCATCGACACGAGTATAAGAAGAAGATTGTTGATTTCATTCAAATGGGGACATATTTCAGGTTCGTAAGTAAAAGTGTTTATTAAAAAAAATTTAAAAAAATATCTTAAATCCCTCTTTTTGATGACCTCCAAAAATACGGTGCAGTAGTTTTTATAAAAAATTAACATTTCATTTAGATATTGAGTTTGGAATTAGTGAAACACATATGTTCAGATTTGAAATCTGAAACTAACTTCGTTTTAGAGCCTCCAGGTCTGTGGCACACGGATAGATAGCGGAGCAACAACTCTACTGTTCTGTACCTGAAGGACAGAAAAGAACTGTTTATCCTAGGGATGTCGAAATCCCTCTTTCATATATAACACCTAGCAACATAGGCATTTTGTTTTGTTTTTTTGCATGAACAGTGCAGCTGTTTTGTCCCAACTAATATTGCTGATAACAGTTGATGACCTAAAAAGTGAAACTTAATTCATCTTACAACGCAGTTACCGTATTCAGATGATGTAGCTCAATCAACGCCTATCTTTGTTTTTTTACCTAACTAAAATAATAACTGTTTTGAATGCGGTGTTGTTAATTTGCTGATCGGTGTTGCACAACATCACATCCCGGAAATATTATCTTCATTGATAAAATGCTGGTATTTAAATATCACTTTCCATTGCCTGATGTCAGTCTGATCCAAGTGTTTTTCAGAAACACTCCACGAACCTATTTGGTCATTCTGGTAATCTGAAGTTATACTACTAACTGCTTTCCATTCGGGGCTAGCTAGCTGTCAGTAGATTCGGCACAGCTTCTGTTTAGAACGACTCGAATTATTGGCACAGTTAAGAACAGTATTGATTCTTTCCCAGACAAAAATACTGGTTGAGAAACTTTCGACTAAGTTCAATCGACAAAAAAAAGTTTTGTGCAAAAAACGTGGCATTCCCTCTTGCTGTGGTGTACATTTTTAAATGGTGGTTCATATTCTCCTACTCTTTGACAATGTGAGATGTACAGACATACAGAGAAAATATACAGTAAACACATCTAGAAACGTGGCCTCAATTGGACCCACACTTTTGTTTCATCGAAGAAAGTAAAGAGCCTCTAGCAGGAGCAGTATGAAGCTAATTTCCCGCAAGACCTACTGTTTTAACCTGTAATCCTAACGATGGAAAAGATTCCTTAAATGAGCAAAATTATCATGTTATAATGAGAGTAAAACTGCATTCAAGGTGACTGAAATTTATTTTTGAACTGATAGGAGTTTTCTTGCACGTGGTACATGTATAAATGAGTTTTGGTTTGTGCTGCCCTTAATATTGACATTTTGTGCTGATAAACAGAAGAAATGAGTAGCATGAAGCTGCAGACATGCAAGAATTAAGTAGTGTCCAAACTACCACAATGGTATTGGCACCTGGACCATGCGTTAAGGGCAGGCGCATTTGTAATGCCACATTACATTTTTACAATACAGCTTCCAGTGAGATAATATAACTCTGCATGATAAAATAAAAAGTACTTGCAGACTTCATGTCGGGAGTTTCGCTGCTTTCTCACTTCAGTTGGATGCTTGCACGTATGAGCTTGCTTTATTGATTAAGTGAAAGTTATTTTCTATTTGACTGCTTTAATGACTGCATTGAAAAGGAATGGCGTCGAACACAGAGAAAGGAAAGCGTGTATGATTATACACACTGATCAGATGGAGAAAGTACGTAACGAAATTGCTTATACTTGGGCCAAGATATTGACTACCTTGAAATTCGTCGAAGTCTTGTACCTAATAATTAGCTCGACATACTACAATATGTTTTCAATTAGCGGCAAAAACGTGATATTGGTATCAAAATCAGACATCTTTAATCCTTCAAGAAGGAGGGAATCTGGATTGTGATACTGAAAAGAAATTATAACGCTGAAAAAAATTGAGATTATTTTTTAAATGTTAGAGACTAAAGGATCTATAGGATTTTTGTAACAAATTATTACTACTGCAAAAGTACATTGATTCAACAGAAAAAATCGATCCTTCTGTATCTCTTTTTTTTTTATAATCTGTTGTTTTCATACTAAAACGTTTGAGGAATCCTTGTAGGGAATTTAATCTGCGAGTACATAAATTGTTTTGTTTTAATTATTTATGGGATGAAGAAATTAAATAGCACAAGCGATCAAGGAATGAATCGTTAAGTAAGTGACATGATGGATTACGTAGAAGTGTTTGGTAAGTTACATGATAGTATTTTCTAAGTAATACTACGAAAGTAATAGATTTTGCACGCTTGAGTGTTGAGCCCAAAGAATTATTATATGGGCCGATACTTCGGAAATTCTGTGTAGCTAAAAATTGATGCCGAGATGAACGTTAATAGGCGGGAACATTGAAGTAACGTAAATCAATGTTCTTTATCATTTTAAAAAAAAATATTTTGATACTAAAATCATTGAGGAATCCTTATCAGCCTATATACCTATCACACATTTTGGTGGTTTCCTGCTGAAGTGGTGATTACTGTAGCTAGGAGCTTGGTCGTAGATAGAGCCGTTTTCTTAGTATTCTTGCTGCTGCCTTTGCGTGGCGTGGCCGCTGTTTTAATTGCACTTTACGACGATCGCCTTTCATGAATTGGGCGGCGCAAACGCGTCCATTTAAAACGTTGTCTTGCCCTTAGCTACTGCAATTTCTCACGTGCAAAACTGTGTCATTATGTGCGTTCACCGCCTTTGCCGCTATAGTAGGATCTTTTACATTGTGAAGCAAAGGAAAATTTAATGTAAAACTGCTACTGACAGCTTCATTTGTTACTTCCTATGTTACTTTTCTTACTGATTGAGGCTTTTAACAGCATTATGGGAATGACGAAACTGCGATCAGCTATTACAGTCGATATCGTTTTCGAATCTAATGTGCATAGAGGAAAATCTACACATAATCTGTGGACAATTAATTTACATGGAATATACAGATCTTGATTATGTACCACGGTCTTTTTAAGCATTGTTTTCAATCCTCACAGAACCTTTAAGTAATCGTGGGGCACACGCTTGTAACAGACGGAATGTGTCGGGTGAGAGGTTATCGTTGGGGGTTGGTAATCGGAGGAGAGTGGGTTTGATCCAGTTTTCGTTTTCTGTTTTTTTCCGAAATCTCTCTAGACGCAGACCATATGGTTCATTCAAAATACCGTGGTCGATTTCCTCTATGTTCGTTGTCGCCTATACTCTACCGGCTATAATGACTTCGGCATCAACTTTCGCAAAAAGAAAATAATGTCTGCCTTTCGACAAATTGCACCTTACACTTTGCCGATGATTGGGCAATAGTGGCTGACGATCAAGATAATGCAAAATATACTTTCAGGAAACTTGCAGAGAAATTTGAAGAGTTTGGACTTACATAAACTGTAAGGCAGTGGGAAAAATCCTTTCCAGTGACCTGAACATTGGAACATCTACAGTTAAACATCGCTCATGTTTAAAATACTTAGGTATTATAATATCTTCAAATGGGAAAAATGATGCTCAACAAGCTAGGGGAGAAGGGTGATCCGTCAACTAAACTCACTGTTGTAGAACAATAAAATTACAAAAAAAGACCAGAACTACTATAGGCCTACAGGATAGCATAATGCGAAGTAACTGTACTTTTAAGCAAGAGCTGAGTCATGATATTTTTAGACAGTGTTGTTGCTGTCGTTATTATTATTATTATTGGGGCTTTAGGGAGCGTCGACAGCGAGGTCATCCGTGTCCCAACAACCACCGGCTTAGCAATGCGGTTTAAAATTTCCAATATTACTGTCTGCATGGATGACTGTAAAGAGGTCGACCATATAGATAGCAAAATGAAATAAAATACTGAAATGTTGGCTGTAAATAGGTCATCCAAACCATAAACTTTACACGTCTGGCTGGCTGTAAAGAGGCCAACCAGGATTTAAAATCTTAAGATAAATAATTAAATCGATAACTGTGTAAGTGGATGAGTGACATCTTAAAACCTATACCGGTTTGCCCAAAACTTTTGAACTAAGACCAGCCAGTACAGAAAGTATTAAACTTTATTCACATTACTATCGTCATCACTTAAAATAAGGGACAAATCGATGGCTAGGCCAGCGTTTGCCCTTAAATCTAAAAATACTACACAATCAGTTAAAATGTGGCTCACCGTCAAAGGTACGCCACAGGCATCACATTCCGGTGGTTCCCCCGCACTCTTAGACTATGTATTGAAGTGTGGCAGCAAAACATAGCACTTAAAAAATTATGAACTTCCTCTCCAGTTCGAATATAACACAAATAGTTTCTACAGCAAAAGTTTCAATTGGATCAACAGTGGATGTTGAACTCCTGTTTTAGTGAAAAACGCATGTAATCGTTGATTCATCATACTCTTGTTTTTTTTTTCTAAAAAAAAAAGTCAAACTGCAGTTTTGCTGGAAAAGGTGTTCCTGAAATCCGATTTGTAGCTAGACGCCAATCTGAGTGTAGTAGAACCACATTCGGGAGGACATGGGTTCGATACCAGGTCCAGCCATCTAGTTTTAGGTTTTCCATAGTTTCCCAGAATCATTGCAGGCGAATGTCACGACAGTTTTCCTTCCTTTTCCTTGACAACAGTACTCTTCCACGTCGTTGGTGAACTGTAGAGTCCAGATAAAAGAATTAAAGATATTAATAAGGTTTACGACAGTGCAAGATGAAACTGGCCAAGCGCTGCAAACACAAACCAACGACATGGCTGCGAAGTGATTATTGCAGTTCGTTTTTGAGGAGCAAGCGTTAATGTTTGGCGAGTTTGGAGGGACTGTGTTGGTCCTGCCGGAGGCTGGCGTCCCCGGGCCATGTTTTATTCAACGCGTCTGCGCCGAAGGCCAGAGAGGCAGGGGGCCAACCCGGCGGACCTGATGGCTCGTGATAAACGGCGTCCATATGCGCCCACACAACCCGCCCGCCCGCTGCCTACCACACATCATTCATTACGCTAAACATTCCACCAAGTTCACAACCTCGCTGTCGTGCAGTCGTAACCCAGTTACTGACGATAGGTGCAGTCACAGAATAATAGCTGGCTACGATTTACATTCATAGACAGGAAAAGTTAGACTTCAGATCTCTATTGAGAAAACTAAATTCATGACCAATATTAGGGATTACCCCACAGTACTAAACACAGAGTACGGAAAAATTAACAAGGTCAATAAATTTAAATATCTAGGTGAAAAATTCAGATTAATGGCCTTGATAAGGAAGAAAATATATCAAGATCAAGAAAACTAGAACTAGCGTACCAATTGACTAAAGATACATACAATAAGAAGAATCTATCAAGGAAAACTAGAATCAAACACTACAACACAGTAATCAAACCAGAAGGACTGTACGCCTCAGAATGCTTCTTCTCTAAGAAAACTGGAGAAACGGAAGAGATAGAGAAAATGGAAAGGAAAATCTTGGGTAAAATTTGGGGACCACTAAAAATTGAAAACGGTGAGTTTAGACACTGGAGGAATAAAGACCTAGACAGAGAAGAAGAAACTGATAGGATGTCAGACACGATCAGAAAGAGGAGAATCGGTGTTTTGGTCACATAATGAGAATGGATAACAATAGACTTACAAAAAGAATTTTCAATCGTGTTTACAAGAGTGAGAATGGCAACCAGTGGATCCAAGGAGTAAAGAAAGATATGATTGAGATCGGGATAACAGAAGATTTAATACAAGATAGAGTAACTTTTAGGAGATTGATCCAAAATTTCAAGGGTTTTCAGGAGAAGGAGAAGAGGAAATGAAGTAACATATGGACAGAAGAAAGGAGGAAACAGCAAAGTGAGAGGATGAAGAACTATTGGAAGTCAAGAAAAGAAGCATCGAAATGAATGCACGGGATTACTTTTCGTGGTCCTTAGATGGCCGATATCGAAGAGAAGAAGAAAATACGTAGCGTGGTGGATGAGCAGTAACGCTCTGGCCTCCCATTCGAGAGGACGTGGATTCTAATCCACGTCCGGCCAGTTTTGGGTTTTCCGTGGTTTCCCTAAATCATTCCTTCAAAAGCTCATGGCTGAATACCTTTTCCGTTCCTTGTCCTCAGCCCTTCCCCACCTCTAAAGACCACGATGTTGATGAGGCGTAAAGCCGGAAACAAAACAAAACAAATATCAGATCTAAAGATGACACAGATGGTGATAAGCGTCTCATGCTGTCTCCTTGTTTCCACCATATGATCAGAATATTCGTTAATTCGTAGATCCCAGTTATATAAGGATATTCATTGAGAGCCGTCTAAACTACTTCTATGTCGGAGAAAACACTTCCCACCCGTGTGGTAGAGCACTTCATCATTCAAGTTTAACAGCTTTCAAGACCTTCGCCTTACATTTACGTAATGTCTATATGGAACGTATATTCAATACACATAAAATTGATAGTACATATATTTGGAAACATACGAGCTGTATGTGTCCAACGTTACTTAATACATATGTTAAAAAATTGACGCAGAATTCATTATGATTTGTCAGCTAAAGGCTAAAAAACATCAAGTAAGCGGACGACATACAGAAGCTGGTAGAATCGGAAAAACTGCAGACTATGATGGACGGTAATGTAAGAGTAAGAAAACACCAAGTTAATGATAGTTGGAAAGGAAGTAGGAGTTTTAAACAGATTGGAGCAGAGTTAGATACTACAACAGACATAATCATTCGATTATTTGAGAAGTTAATTCTCTTGGAATGAAAGTTGTAAGGAAGAGGTGACGAGCAGAATATCTAATAGAAAAATGAGTAGCGTGCGTGATGGATGAGGAGTGACGTTCTGGCCTTTCATTCGGAAGTACAAGAACTCGAATCCCGACCCGGTCATCCGGATTGGCTTTTCCATGGTTTCACCAAAGTACTCCAGGAGAATGTCGGGAACAAAAGGCCGTGTCCAAATTCCTTCCTGTTCCTTGACCCCAGTCCTTTCGCGCCTCTAATGACCACTACGCTGATGAGGCGAAAAGTAAAAACAAAACAAAAAACAACAAGAAAGATACAGCAAACTGTACTTTTTGTGACTTTTTAGGTGAATGTTATTGTGTCCTTAATTCCAAGTAGCAGAATGAGGCAAAATGCACCAACACGTCTCCTGCTTGAAGGACCTTTTGCTTACCAGTTTACTTAACGCTGGACTCTGTCCAACCCAAACACCCATTTGGAATATTAACTAATTTTCGTTGTGAGATAAAAGATCAAAGATAGTACTGCGTGAGTGGCAGGAGACAGCACACACGAAATGGCGCATATAACAGATAAGGTTATACGTCACTCCACTTTAAATTCAAAACAAAATTGGTATCGGCGATCTACAGTCAAAAGTATTTAGAAGTAACGAATCATTGGAAGGAACCTGCAACACATTGTAGATAAGCTTAAGGAAACAGCAGATAGGGAAGAGCAGACATTTGTGATTCTCATCAAAGTCTTATCGTGATGCATTACAAAAGGTTTAAACGCCAACTCAAATGTAATTAACTATGCTGATTCAGACTCCCACCTGTAAGACAATCTGCACAGTGAGGCATTTGTAGAATTCAAATATTTTTTTAGGCAATTTGTAATTGTCACTGAATTTCGTTGTGTTGTTCACCGAGGGAGAAACTGTGTTAAATTAGTTACTAGATATCTTGTTAAAAACGGATTTGTGCGATCATTGTTATAAAATTTAGTCTCACAGCAATATAAAATAGTAGCTAAAGAAAGTAGGCTTACTTCAATTGGAATTTTCTTGAAATAAAGCAATCTCACCTTCAATTATCTGTGCTTATTGCATCAGTTGCATTAAAGAGAAGTTGATAACTTCAACACACGTCCAAATCATTTCAAAAATTGTTCGGGTACAGGAATGAATACGGATGATGCTACACCTTCACACCGGAAAGATTTCAACAGACATTGACAGCGCATTAAATCTCTTTAATACGCTGCTGACTTCTATGTGTTTGTATGAGTTTCTTCTATTTCACTTAATGCATTGCGGTCATACCGCAGTAGATAGCAGCTCAAGTGGAAAACCAACCAAATTGAAAATTACAATTAGTATCGAATGCCCAATAAACAACTGCAGTGTTTATTGTTCCATTCATTTATAGGCGAGAATGGCTATGATATCAATAACCACATTGAGGTGTCAAGCATTTATTTGAAAAAACCTTGCCAACTGTGGTGGTTAGACGTCACAGAAGTGTATTGTTATTGTTCAATATTTAGCACTTTCTCAGCACACATGAGGACGCAGGATGTCCGTGATGTACCGTTGTGTCGTCAGGGTTCCCTCAATTACTACGTGAAGCCATCCCGATGTCTACCCACACAATGAAACTTACAGTAATACCACTGTACCTTTCCACAACACTGTAAGAATGGGACCTCACCCTAGGTGGCTGCTACATCCGAGATAGGGCCGCGATTCAACCCTGAACACACAGCGGCGCCATTCACTGTGTTCAGCGATTCCGAGTTACATCTTATGCGTCAGTCTCGTGGTTCAAACAGGACAACGCCCGTCCATACACGGCACGTATCTCTATGAACTGTCTCCGTAATTTTGAGGTACTGCAGTGGTCAGCAAGATCTCCAGGCTTGTACCCGAAATAAAATGTGTTGGACCATCTTCTACAACTACGTCCCAGTGCCAATATCCAGGATAATAAGGACCAGTTACAACAGCTGTGGATCAGTTTGCCTCAGTAGAGTATACAACGGCTTTATGACACCCTTCCAAACTATATAAGTTCAAGTATGCAGGCCAGACAGGGTGCAGCGTGATACTGATAAGTGGACTGATTCTGCCAAGTTCTTTGTAAATTTGACTCAATTTTGTAATCACTGGAATAACATCACATACACTCTCAACCCACGAAGTTTCATTTCGTATCCTCCACCCATTCAGGTTGCTTAACTCTTTTGCCAAGAAGTGTATTTAATGCCTCGTAATTTGCCTATAGGATTGCCATCTGCGACCAGTCCGAAATTTTTCCGACCTCGCTTGTATTTCTGTCGAACTTGAATAAGTTTTACTATTTTAACCACATTTACAAATGTAATCAAAATCGAGACTATATGAATTCTTCTCGGGTTTGCCGCCGAATTACATATCGAAGATACGCCGAGAAAGACTTATATCTCATATAAAATCGAGACTGTCCAGCCTCAGTAAACGTTTTAGTGATATTTATTTCATTAGATTGTTTTAACTATTCGATTCAAATCCTATGTCTGATACAGGTATATGTTACATTCTATATCTTAGCTGTTACAAATTGTATTAAACTAATTAAACGTGAAGCATGGGATATTTGTGTTGCGCCCACTGGAAAGTATGGTGAGAATTTGTCCAGGGAAGTGAAAGAATTTGGATACAAGTCTTAAGTCACGTTATTGCTTCGGTGTGGTGGGATAGAATGAGACTTATACTATAAATATCAGATACAGAACATGGAAGAAATGTTTATGGAGATTTGTGTAAAATACAATCAGTAATTGATATACGTAAATAAAGACGCCAAATCATGAATCATTAGAAGTTAGGAGAGCTGGAGGCTTGCATATGGTTATATTGGTGGTGAGGAGTGGATGTTGATATCATGACCATCAACTAGAATATGATTTTGAGCATAAGATAAGTGAATTTTTTTCAAGGTGCTTAGAGACTGCAATAAATTACGAAAGGATATTCTAAACAAGTAACCTCGCACATACAGAAAGTTTAAATGGACGATTTCGTGAAACTCATAATTTGATTAATTAAAAACAATAACTTTGAACCGTATCCAAGGCTGCAGTATTTCTCGGAAGTGTGCTCCAAAGGTAAAGGTTGAAGTATACTGTACAAAACAGGGGAGAAGACGGTCTTGATGGCAGAAACAGTTAGCTTTAAGTTCGGACACGTCATAAGACCAAAACTGTGAGAGTGCTGAAAGAAGAAAATAAATGATCCTTGAAGGATTTATTTACATTGCAGAAATTTAAAAAATTTGAATAGTAAAAAAGTAAAGATAAAATATTTTTTGCATTAATTGTAGCCGGCAATCTGAGATCATTGCCGTGTAGAAAGAATTAGGCTCTGCGTTCAGTTTGTTTGGTCGTGTGACCTCAGGCGTATCGACCGAGGCGCACAGTAGTGTCCTGTGAATGCCCTCCTGTATCGCGTGATGGATGCTGCGCGCGCGGAAGGCTAATCCTGGCTGTGTTTAATGAAAGTTCCCGGAATGCGCGGAGGAGCCGACCGAATACTGAATCAGGCTGGCTTATCAGCGCCGGCTAAAAGCCATCCATCGGACGCCGCCGACCGCCGCCCAGACAAATCGGTCTCGCCGACAACCGGTTCCACGCGTGTTTCCCGAAATGCGAGTCGGGTCGCCACTGCCGACTGGATGGACGCCGCTCCCGCGGTGGCCTGTCCTACACTCCAGAGATAAATCGGAGGCTTCCAGCGACGCCGGACAACGCCCATCGTCGCACCCGGAATGGCTCTGCATCGAATACTAGGCAAACTAGGGTCTTCAAACCGCCCACGGAAACAGTGAGGCCAGAAGATGAATCTTTTGCAGGCGAAGATCGTTCTGGGATCATCATATGTTACTATGACCGTGAGGTGATACGGAAAATTATGTTAGTAAACCTTTTTTTTTTTATTGCTTTACGCCTCGTCGACTGCAAAGGTCACTAGAACCGGGAAGGCACTGGGGACAAGGAACGGGAAGGAATTCGGCCATGGCCTTTTTTTTTTTTTTTTTTTTTTTTTTTTTTTTAAAAGAAACATCCCGGCATCTACCCGGATTGATTTGGGGATACCATGGAAAACCCAAATCTGGATGGCCGGACGGGGATTCGAACCGCCGTCCTCCCGAATGATCAAGTTTAACCAGGACATACAGTGTGTAAATCCTTTGTGTACTTCACAGCCTAATTAATCTGCAAAATTCCGTTGTAATTAATTGTGTTATTTGTATACGATTAATTTTACTTTTCACCCAGCAAGATCATACCCTGATAATTGACAGATATGACCACACACATCGTTCTGAAGCGATTCATGGATACATATCGGTTCCTGGGCGACTTAAAACACATGAAAAACGTGATACTGGTAGCAGTTTTAACACTTCTTACAAAAACTGTCGGATATTTAATGTATAAGTTACTGCGAACTATCCTTAATACGAGAAATGAACAAGTGTTAATAATTATCTGAAAATTGTGTAATAGTTTCATTGGTTTCTGTCATTACTTTTGTGAAATACACAAATCTTTAGTAAAAGAGAAGTATTATTTCATCTGTTGTCTATATACTGACATCAGCAATAGTAATTAGGACGAGGGATACAATGAGAATAGTGTGTTTTAAGTCACCCACCGGAACTGATATGTATCCATGAATCGCTTCGCAACGATATGTGATCTATGTCAATTATCAGGGTATGATATTGCTAGCTAGAAAGTAAAGTTAATCGACGATTAATTACAACAGAATTGTGTGGATTAATTTAGCTGTGGAGTGAGATGAAACAGTCTAACCTGTCAGAATGGTAGCAACCAAGACTGGCAGCTATTCATAAACCACGAGCGAATTCTTTTTACGTTAACGACAAAATTCTGGACGAATTCTAATATGATACTTCAACTCAGCCTCAAATTTCATTATTTCACAAACAAAATAACTGGAAGGAATCGTAGATGGATGATAAGACAAAAAGGCGATATTCGTCAGTGAAGACCACCCACTGTTCTGAGAGGTTCACTGCTGGCTGAGAAAGCACCGGATGTCATATAAAGATTAACGAGAAAATAGCCCATCAGGTGCGCAATGATCATTCTCTTTGTGGCATGCGATGGTGTCTTGTTTTTCCTATTTCTATCATTACATTTATACAACGATTCTCGGAAACGACAAATCAGCTTCATAAAAGACTACGATGCCGTTTCTCCTTCTAATAGGGTTAGAAGAAGTGTTCTCAAGAACCTCTGCGACGGCTATAGAACATGCAACTTAGCCTAACTGGAAGATTTTCTTGTTACCTATCAAAGTCAATTGGATGTGAAAAACCAAAGTTTTAAGATACTTCATTAGGTAGAACGTAGCCACCCAGTTTAAGTCAATTTCGTCAATACTTCTTTTTGTTCTTATTATTAAGGTACGAACGAGTAGCGGATCTAGGATTTTGGTTTGTGTGTGTGTGTGTGTGTGTGTGTGTGTGTGTGTTCGGAGTGGGGAGGGGCCTTGATTCAGGCGAGGGTAGGCTTTATAGTCTTCCTCGGATAATGTGAGCTGAAATAGGAAGGAGGGGAGGTTGACGACAGATCTCATGCCACCATTTTATTTCAGATTGCCGCCTTTAAAAGAACAGTAGAGGAAGGAAAAAAAGTCTTAAAAATTACGATGTCGTGGTGGACCTAGATGCTTTTAGGGAAGGAGGAGGACTTGAGCCCCTCAGCCCCCTTCCCCCTTGGATCTGAAACTGGTACGAACTACACTGAAGAGACAAAGAAACTGGTAGAGGCATGCGTATACAAACACAGAGATATGTAAACACTCAGAGTACGGCGCTACGGTTGGCATCGCCTATATAAGACAACAGGTGTCTGGCGCATGCGTTAGATCGGTTACTGCTGCTACAATGGCAGGTTCACGATTTAAGTGAGAACGTGATGTTATAGTCGGAGCACGAGACATGGGACACAGCATCTCCGAGGTATCGTTGAGGTGGGGATTTTCCCGTACAACCATTTCACGAGTGCACCGTCAATATCGGGAATCCGGTAAAACATCAGATCTCCGACATCGCTGCGGCCGGAAAAACATCCTGCAAAAACGGGACTAACGACGACTAAAGAGAATCGTTCAATGTGACAGAAGTGCAACCCTTCCGCAAATTGCTGCGGAATTCAATGCTGGACCATCAACAAGAGTCAGCTTGCGAACCATTCAAAGAAAGATCATCGATATGGGCTTTCGGAGCCGAAGGCCCACTCGTGTACCCTGACTGAGTGCACGACACAAAGCTTTACGCCTCGCCTGGGCCTGTCAACACTGACATTGGACTGTTGATGATTGGAAACATGTTGCCTGGTCTGACGAGTCTCGTTTCCAATTGTATCGAGCGGATGAACGTTTACGGGTATGGAGACAACCTCATGAATTCATGGACCCTGCATGTCAGCAGGGTACTGTTCATGCTGGTGGAGGCTCTGTAATGGTGTGGGGCGTGTGCAGTTGGAGTGACATGGGACCCCTGATACGTCTAGATACGACCCTGACATGTGACACGAACGTACGCATCCTGGCTGATCACCTGCATCCATTCATGTCCATTGTACATTCCGACGGACTTTAGCAATTCCAGCAGGACAATGCGACAACCCACACGTCCAGAATTGATTCAGAGTGGTTCCAGGAACACTCTTATGAGTTTAAACACCTCCGCTGGCAACCGAATTCCCCAGACGTTAACATTATTGAGTATCTGGGATGCCTTGCAACGTGCCGTTCAGAAGAGATCTCGACCCCTTTGTACTCTTACGGATTTATGGACAGCCCTGCAGGATGCATGGTGTCAATTCCCTCTAGAACTACTTGAAAAATTACTCGAGTCCATGCCACGTCGTGTTGAGGCACTTCTATGTGGTCGCGGGGGCCCCACACGATATTAGGCACGTGTACCAGTTTCTTTGGGTCTTCAGTATATATGCCCATGTGATGCAAAACCGTATTTTAAATAAGAGATGTTCTAAATAATAAACACGATTTTTAATCAATGTATCTCTGCAATCATGAACGTCCACGAATAAAATTTTTAGTAACTGATCGTGCAGTACGAATAGTTTCTGACGACCAGTATCAGAATCCGCTCTAAGCTCAGCTATAGCAGCCGGCTTCTGTGTTTCTCAGATTTGTACGACAAAGAATTATCGCAAAAGTTTTTCCTTCCAGAATCACCCTACCTGAATCCTTCTTTTTCCGTTAGGTTAAAGACCATGTTTTGGAGGCACTGGAAAGAAACAAACATCCCAATTTTCTGATTGCCAACTTGCAACTATGCGCTAATAAAGCGCGCTCGACAAAAAGTCTCTGGTAAAAGCACAATTTACAGACTACCTCACCTATCTATAGAAATGTATTTGCAGAAAACATTTCACATTGCATCGCTGACGATACATCGCCGAGAGTCAACACACGTCCGAAATAAAATCGAAACAGTATTTGTACTGGCGGTTTTTTTAAAAATACCGATTCACAGCAGAGCTTAGAAACTTGAATAATAGGTCTATGTAATTGTATGATCATTAATTACGAACTGTCATTAATCTGAATTGAATTGCTAGTGGTTACCACTTCGCTTCCAAATACTACTATTGTTTCGCAAATACTAATCCTGTTTCGTCTACGAATATCTATCAATGCCT
The DNA here is from genome assembly GCA_031002005.1 of Vandiemenella viatica. NCBI lineage: Eukaryota > Metazoa > Arthropoda > Insecta > Orthoptera > Morabidae > Vandiemenella > Vandiemenella viatica. The sequence goes on from CM061919.1 coordinate 128,888,637, forward strand.
CATTATCAATGTATGCTTTATACACTCACAGCACTCGCTCAATCCTTTGCCGTCTTCTAATGACTCTCAATTTAGGTCTTTTTATCATATCATTTCCTTATTGTGTTCTACGAAGATTTCAACAAACAAATCTTCCTGCCCCCTTTGTATCCACTCCAATTCCTATAGTTGATTCCGTAACTTGGATGCCTTATAATCTTACTTACTCAAGTATTGTTCTGAGCAAGGTTATTGTTTCTTAATACCCTCTCTTCCATTGCGAATTCTCTCACCGTCCCACCCAGAATGAATTGTGTAACTTTAAAACCTCTCCCGTGCGCCTGTACAATTGGTTTTATCATCAAACGATGTGCCAAGATATTTACACTTTACGCCTTCAGTAAGCGAATACTCCTCCACCTCACAATCATATGAAACTAATATTTTTCGGTACAACCAGTGAGCTGACTCTTCTCGACAGTTATCCTCAGTCCATGTTGGTTTACTCAAATCGATATCCTGGTCAGATCTCCCTAAAGGGCTAATTGGTAGCGCATGGAAACTGAGTATTGTAAGTGTACGGCTATCACAGATAAGCTGTTTATAAATAAGCCCATCGTGCCGTAAGGAAAGTTCTTTTTCCGCCGTGTAGGCAGTTTTTCTTGTGACTGCTGCTATGCGGATTCAGATGTCAGGAGGTGTAAATACGCCCAGCCGCCAACGCTCTTGCGGCGTGGTTCAGCGGAGACAATGTCGGCTCCCAGGGTAATCTACCGGACACGCCGGCCTCTCCGCACCGAATATATCATAAGGGGACGGAATAAATTACCGCTCAAAGAGGAAAGCCAACAACAAAAGGCTCGAGAGCTCGGCGGGGTATAAGCGGATTTCTGAAGGCAATTTCGCGGAGGTGCCCAAGCGCAGCGTGAGGAAAACTTTCGGGAGATGTAATTGCTTGGATTCCCTTAAGGGGGAAGGAGATTAGTCTTCGCGCTTTGTTCGGGAATGCTATTGTTTGTGGGTTTCGGTAACCACGTACACCGGTCGTCAATACGAGATGAGTCATCTCTTCGGCAAGTAGTGCCGGCGATAATCTCCTTCACATCGCTGCTTGCTCATGTTTGCATTACTTATGTGCCGTGCATATACCCATCATAATCCAGCAGTGTTTTTTTTTTTTTTTTTTACTAAAACCGCCCCACTCCCCCGCTTGATCATGTGAATTAAAGCGCCACCATATTTCCCAACCTAAGCTGTCTGATGATATAATTACAATGTTATCTAATTATCTCTACAAATGAACAAATAAATCAACAATTAATATGCAGAGGGCACTGTACAGTATTTACAAACACAAGATGACATTCGCTCCGTCCCTTGATGTATAACTAATCCACAATCTGACTCTGTCAGCGTAAAGACTAGCGCTAGCATTGCAAGTGTCGCTGGTTTGATTCCGGCCTCAGGCGCTGATGGTTTTAATTAAATATTGTGTCGTTCTTGTGTTGTTTATACTTATTTAAATAAGTATATTTCTCGAAAACCAGTTCCAATACAGTATCTTTTGTGTAGCCTAGTAGCAATGCCATTAAAAAAACTAATTCGGCAACTTAAATGACTAACATTGGGATTTGAACCCAAAGTTTGGCCTACAAAGGGGCCGGTTGAACTAAATAAATCTAAACAATCTCGTGCTTTAGTGACTTGATAACTCAACCCTGCAGGTCAACCTTGAAGAACACATTTCGTTTCCGTCACCGCCATTCCTGTCACCCACTTCTCCATCCCACTGTATTTGTCACTACGTTATTACACCATTGACTACAGATCACATCCAAGAAAGTTTTCTGTTTGAGCCGGTTTTTGATATCTTACTTATGGCAATTGGCACTGTAGTGATTCTTCTCCTCATCTATTCCTTGGGAAATTTCATTTCAATGGTTATTTTTACAAACTCTTTATAGATGTATATATGAAACGAGACAAGTTCCTCACGGAAACTGCTAACGTACCCCCCCAACTGACTTGAATTTAGATGATAATGGGGTAGTGTGTTTTGTTGGCAATGGCGACTATTCGCTGTTGCCTCTCGATTGAGGCAGAGATGATGAGCTTAAAAACGCAGATTAACATTGCCGACGGATCGACGTAGTGCACTGCATGAATCTGACGTGGAATAAGGATCGGTCAATCGCATACGTCAGCTGATTCCAGAAAAACTCAAAAACTACTGAGCAGATTTCTATGGGGTTTTCACCGTTTTAAAACTTCGAATTTAAACTGAATTCTTCGATATACCTTATTTTAAACGTTACATTGCGTCGAAGCAGTAAATTAATTTCTGCAGGTATACCGTAAAGTACCAAAGATCTAATAGCAACTAAATATTGCAGATGTCATATTTTGTAAAAATAATAATAAAAATAATAATAGCCATATTATTGCATCTTCCGATTTATTCCATAAATTGAGCTTATCCATTCTTTAAACCGCATAAATGGTCCTTCTAAATACGGAGAAGAAACTCTGTGAACTCCTAATGCTTACATGCAAGAATCTAATGCAAAACTTTACATGCATAAACGGAGCTCATACTTAATTTAACAAGGTTTGCTTCACTGCAAGCAATATGAACTATTTTTAGCTTGAAATACACATCACAATTAACTCGTAATATGAAACCCTGTTCTGGAAATTTGCGCTAAAAATAAGCGAAACTTGGCAGTTGATGACAGGAAAGTATCTGAATCCTTTACTACTAGCTTCATTTTTAGAATCAGTAGTACGTATATGACTTTGCGTAATTGTTTTTATGAAAGACAATCTCTAAAAGCCTTATTATAACAGTCAGAATAGTGTCGTGGTAAGACGGTATTGAAAATATTGTAAACAGCAGAGCAAAATATAGAAATCTTTCCGTCAATGAAAATAAACTATCAAGTGAAATAAACTGTTCTACACCAACTCTGTCAAAGCTGTTTGTTTTAGAACTTAACGGCTAGTTAACAAGAACATCAATAGAGAATGAGAGTAGGGATCAAAAAACTAGTCCTAGGTGCTTTCTAAGAGACCACCCACGAGCACTTCAGCGATCGATGCAAAGCTTAAATCTGGTGAACGCAGCGCGATTGGAATCTAGGTTCTCTCGCCACCTCATTTAGTGTTAATCAAGGGTGATAGTTCATTTTATCAAGCACTTGCTTTGATCATAATTTCTTTTCTCTTTCTCTCCGCGTCGAAGGTGTAGTTATTTGATGTTAAGGAATTCCAGGATAAGCGACTGGCATCCCAGGTAACTTCAGGGCCGAAGGGAACGTTAATACTAACAACGAAGCAACACAAATGCGGTAGGAGCCGAGTGGCAGCCACATGTAGAGAAGGGCACATTGTTTGCTCAACACTTGAGTTGTGTAAGCAGCGAGTGGGAGGGGGACGGGCGGCTGTCCTGATGAGTTGCGTGGCGGGTTGCCTCGCTGCAGGGGACACGCGTCACCCACATTGTGTTTGGACAGTGGTTTTATTTCATGGGGCTCCACTCAACACGGGAACAAGGACACAATGAAGTAATATCTGAGACAGTGATGTACTGACTTGCTGGTAATTGTTCTCTTGTAGGAACTAGGGAATGACCAAGTGAAATTGCTCCCAGACAAAAATAACCAAGAATTGTTGACTTGCGCATTGTGTTCGTGCATTTGTTGACTGAATTATACAAAGAGGATGCTACCTATGTTATGTAATGACGATTAAAAGATCGTCAATCTTAAGGGCAGCAAAACTAGCTGGAGCTCTTATTTAAAACTTAGGAGTGTATTACACCAGAGTAAAATATAGAGCCTATTTTCTGTCTATGCTAGTTCTCTAGAAATCTCACATGTGAGTTTTTAAGATTAGAAGTTTCACAAATGGAAATAAAGTAAATAACAGGTGGAAAGATAGCAGAGAAGAATTGCGCAATTATCGCCTGAAATATTGGTGAGTTCTGTAGAAAAATGAAGTTACAGTCTCGTATTTCTTGTGGTGTAATCTTAACGAGATTATAGTCGACGAACTATAATTGATATGTGATGCGTGGACGCACGACACAGAAAATTATTATTCATAAGATACTATCAATTTTAACAATTATTATCTCTGGTGTGAACTGTGAAGTGTACTGTCTATTTCTAAAATCCTTTAGAATAATAAAACTTAACAGGCTTATTGGTTGCGAATAACAAGAGCTTACATTTTATCAAAAATATAACTACTCCCACTACCTCTTGAGGGTGGTCTTCACTTTGATGTGGAACCATACAGTCTAAAAAATTACTTCTAATGTCATGCAGCTGAACTTAACTTTTTTGTCTGTAAATTTCTATTCAGCTATCGTAACACAATAAAATTTCTTTGTGATTGTAGTTAGCTGTAAACACGTTTTTGGTATCACGAAAATGCATACGACTTTAGACCAATTTCAAAATGATACTATGGTCTTAGATGGAATTAGGCCCTCTAAAAGATTGAATTTAAGCCTCTGTTAGACTTTTGATGTTTAATTTTAAGAAAATTAAAATGGAAGTGGTAAGGTATCCTTTTCTTCTACCTCAAAGGGCTCCAATGAGTGTGTGTATTATGTAGACAAAACTACCTAGTGCAAATTAATTTTCTCTCCCCTTTCCCATTTGCCCTTTATTTCAGCAAATTTCACATTAACTATAGAATATATAGGTACCTGACGTATTATGTGGAAATTGCTATAAATATCACATATTACGGGCTTGTGTAATGACAGTGATGCTAATAATTTACTGGATGTGTATTGAAACTGCTGAAAAGTTATTCTTTAGAGGCATTTTTATCAAAAATTTACCACCGTTCTCCTATGACGCAATTGAATATTAAACATAAACATTTAAACTAACATTTCGATGTGTATGTTTTTGTTTGACAGAAAAATTACCAGAAGGGAAAAATTTCAGTTAATGATTTTTTAAAGTTGTAAAATTCTCTCATCCTGGGATTCAAGACCACATACTACGGACAAAACATAACATAAATAAATGTGAGAATCATACCGAATGCATGTATATCTTTGAATGAGACGTAAATGTCTTGAGTTTATGAATCTCAGACAGGTATTTTTTTAAAAATTCTTGTGATTCTCAGTTTAAAAAAAAAAAAATCTATCACTTATGTGCCGCACGCTCAACACTGATTTAACTGGTTTACTGGCGGTAAGAAGATCTGGGCTTTCTAGTCACGAATAAAGTAAAACATCAGACCAGCAGTCTTCCTCATAAGCCGAGACAACGAAAACCGCAACACTGTGCACTCACCGAGCGTGGTGGGTGAACGGCTAACGCTCTGGCCTAGCATTCGGGAGGACAGCGGTTCGAATACCCATCCGGACATCCAGATTTTGATTTTCAATGGTTTCCCCAAATCTCTCCAGGCGAATGCCGAGATGCTACCTTCAAAAAGCCATTGCCGATTTCTCCCCAGTCCTTTCCCGCCTCTAATGACCTCGACGTCGACGAGGCTTAAAAATAAAAAAAAATCAGTAATCAGGACACTGCATCTTACATCAGTGGTAGGTAACGAAAATACTTTTGCTGTGTTTACGATGGTAGAACGGTTGTATCTTCGGTACTAGAAGCCCAATAGCTCCATGATGGTATGACTGTTTCCCTTGTTAACACTTCGACCATCTCATTATACACACTGAAAACCCAGCATAGTTCCTTTGCCGTACAAGTGAGTGATGAGCCAGAGTTTACTGCAACAAGAAAACCGCTTTGAGGGATTCCGGGAGCGTCGCCTATTATAGTGCCGACAGCGGCCAAAGTCAACCTGATGGAAGCTGCTCTGGCAAGGTCGGCGCGCATGCGCAAAGCACCAAGTTGTCCGCAACCTTCGCAAATATTCGCAGAGGCCTCTCTAAATAAAGCGAACGGTTTCCACCTGATTAAAATGACGTAATTAACTATGAGCGTCGAAAACTAGTTCATGAATAAAATATCCTCCCGGCCAATTACCTAAGTAGCCGGCCGGCCGGGCGAGGTGTAATTGCGCTAATGCAAATGCGCTAGCTCGTTACGTTGCGGCCTCGGGCATTTTCAGCGATTTTCCACAGTTCTTTGCGGCCTTTGTTCTCCATCCCCAGCGCGAATGTGAGTTTTAGGACGTTTATTCACGTCGATACTGCCATTTACAGTTGAAGCATTAGCTCTCGTGGAAAGAAGCGAAGAAGTATGTGTTATTCTAGAGACCCAGAGACGCACAGGTGATATAAACAACAACAAATCACAGCCTTAAACACTTTGACAAGGTGAATACAACTGTCGCCGTTGTTAGTAATTTTAGGGGAATATAAGGGAGCGTCCATAAACTACGTAGATCCGTCTTCGTGACCCCCCTCCCCCCGTCTGGTGAGATCTGGTCCGAGAGTGCCCCCCCCCCCCCACACCACCAATAGAAATCGCCCTCGCAACTTTTTGAGATTTTTTTCTTTTTGGTCTCACCCTTCCACACCCCCACTTTTCGGCGAAATACCACCCTAAAATCGACTTTCGCGTCATTTGTAGTTTTTCTTCTTTTGGCTCTACAGTCGAACAAAAATTTCCAAAACCTCACGTGAGATTTCCCGCCTTGGTGAGATTTAGTGAGATTTCGCTGGACACCCCCCCCCCCATTTTACCTCACGTAATTTATAGACGCTCCCCTATTTCTGTCTTTTAACTGTCTCCATATGTAATTTACGGTAGTCTGACAAGAGAATACAGGACAAAATATCTTCTGAAATCAATAAGGAATAAAGCTACATGCTACGTGGGTAGGGGGGGGGGGGTTCTTAGAGGCGAAAGCCACGTCGGGCTACGTATTGGGGAGGAGGAGGATGGGTTGGAGGGTTCACAGGAGACTAAAATGGAGCTACTGGGTTTATGGACGTTCCATAATGAATAACTACACAAACCTAACAAAGCAGATACTAAAAATTCTATTCAAATCAAAACAGCAGGGATATCCTTTACGAAGTATAAAAATATTTAAAAGGGCTGATACGAGGCTCAACAAGTAACACTACTGTAAACAAACTAAAAGAGCCATTAGAAACAGCAGGGAAACAGATGATACCCATGAAAGGACTTATAGAAAAGATAGGGTGTATAAAATTACAAACAGAGTTCCACCTTAAGCGTTTTCGAAAAAAACATTATAAGATTTATCCAAAAATAAGAACTTATTAACGCCGAGAATACAGTACATGAATCAGATACAAGAATTCATACACCCTACTGAAAAAATAGCTAACGGTGCAAATACACTCAATAGAAACATTGATTCCAGTCGAGTAGTTCTTTAGATGTGACATGGGTTCAAAGTTGTCGCCTACAATCTGGTCTCATGTATTCTTCAATAAAGTCATTCACTAGCGAATTTCACTTGTCTCTCACTTGTCATTACATCGTTAAGCTATTCACTATTATTAGCTATACTAAATGTAAACCAAACCACAGCCTACATACACTACATTTGTTCAGGCAGTTCATTCATATAGTATCGCACTTAACAACCAAAACACAAATCTTGCGGAAGCAACGCTGGAAGAGTCCTCTGTGCCAGCCACAAGATGTCTGGTTTATTGAAGTCAAATATAGACATTGTCAATATCAAGGTGAGAACTTCCTTATTTAATGCTTTTTGGATCTTTGCTGTATAGCCAAAACCCTTCGTATTTGATTCATTTGTTGTGTATTTATTCAAAAATCTGTATTATGTATCTGAGTAGACAGAATTTGTAGGGTGTAAAAATATTTATGTTGTAGATCTACTCGAACGGGCGCTGTAGATTCGGGCTACCGATACAGTCAATGTGCTCCAGAGAACAAATTTGGGCACTGCCTCATCTTAAAACAAAGAAAAAATCTCTGTTTTTTTTCTTAATGACGAATACGTACACGGACCACTTCTAAGAGAATCAGATGTTACTTCCAGTAGATAGTAACGATCCATAGTGGAAGCTAATGTCCTAATCCCAGGGGTGGTCTCTGATTTGAACCACGATCCGACAATCAATATGTTAGTTTTTGAAGGCTTCCCAAAATCAGTTCCAGGTGAATGATACGAGGTTCCGTAATACAGAACAAAGCTGATTCTCTGCGCGTTTTTTGACTAAAACTGTTAACCTTTTAAAAAACAAATAAATGAAATGAAATGATAATGGATAACAGCAGATTTACAAAAAGAATTTTCAGTATGTTTAAAAGGCCAAGAGTGGCAACCAATGGGTCCAAGAAGTAAATAAAGATACGATAGGGATGGGAATAAAAGAAGGTATAATACAAGATAGAGCAACTTTCAGAAAGTTGGTACGAAATTTCTATGGTTTCCAGGAGCAGAAGAAGAGTAAAGCTGATACCAATTGCTAGATATTGAGACGCAAATCATAACATCATTGTTTTAAATCTTCAGAATAAAAGTGTGTAGATCACAAGAGGTTTTTAGAAACATATGAAACCTAAAGCGTATTCGGGAGGTGCTGGTTCGAATCCCCATCCGGGCATCCAGATTTGGGTTTTCATGGTTTCTGCAAATCACTCCAGACGAATGCTTCCTTCAAAATGTCATGGCCGAATTCCTTCCCGTTCCTTGTCCCCAGTCCTATCCCGCCACTAATGATGTTGACGAGGCGTAAAGCCATAAAAAAAGAAAGAAACATAAGGAGACACACTCAGAATATAAGTACAGTGGTATGGTAAGCATTCTAGTGACATCAGCTACCGCAGCTGATCTCACATAATTCAAACACCTGTGCTCTTGTTGTTCGTCTCTTAACAAGATATTGAACTCGACAAGTATGGCATTGTTTCATTAGAGTTTCATGTTGTCTTAGCTAAATTATTAGTTGTAGCATGACTCGAAGCTGGAACCTGCTATTCTTCAGGGTGAATGCTGTATTCCTTAACCTACGGTATATGACAGTCCAACTGACTATTTAAAAGTCTCCCGGGAAGTTACGCCAGTGGTATCGCGTATTGATTAGTTTAAGATGGTGTTTCATTATAGTTTACTTCAATGCTAAGGTTATGCCTACTGTCCGGCTAAAACACGAGGAGGGAATGAATCTTACACGTTATTTTTTTTTAACTGTTCAACAATATATACACAATAAAGTGTTACATTTATAATACATAAAATTACTTACAATTCATTAGTAACATTACTACCATAAATCAAAGATACTGGTCTCTCATCCTTAACCTTGATGTGTGTGCACAAATATGCAAATTAGATTATATATTTTATCATCGTGTAATTTGTGAGGTTATAGTTTTTTTCCAAAAAGACTCCGAACTTTTCTTTGTATTTTGTTGACCTTTTCATCATCCATATCTTAATTTTCACTGTGGACAAGTATTCTTCTAAATTCTTCGTCTTGCTATGTAGAATATAGAACGTGCTTTGGCCCAGTATCCAAAAGCACGAGTTGTGTTTTTAATGCGGAGCTATCTTGATCTCTGGTCGTACTACTATCCTGGTGTCTACATTCATTGGTGACACCTTTAAAAGGGCTGCTATAGCATGCTTTGTCCACATCCATATTTGGTATGCCTCACCACACTGAAAACGATGTAGAAGTGAGTCGATATTTCCACAATTTTCACGCCTATCAGTTTCTTTGAAGTGTATTCGAAATAATTTCTCATTTGTTGTAATTGTCTCATTATTTAAATGGTTCAAATAATCTCAACAAGATTCGAAACGCGGCTATCTTGGGGAATGACGATTGATGAAAAAAATATTTACTGGCCTGAAGTTCCAGGCATCAGTATGCTGGTTATCATAGATTTCCCATCCTAACTGCTCTCATTTCACTTCCATGTCACGCATTTAACTTATACTATTAGAATATGGCCAGACATTCCAGAGAACGCATGTATAAATCTTACGCTCCGGCAAGGAATTTATGTTGAATTTCTAAACAATAAGCTACTGGTTTCAATAGGTGCCTCCAATAATAGATAGATATGTTGCAGTATAACGAAGACTCTCAACGTAACAATGGATCCAATACCTATTATTAAGAAAATGTATTCACGAAACTACAAATACTCAGTGATGCTTGATGTATTGATTATGGGCACATTTCCTCATATTGTCAGATCTTTGCTTAATTCATTTCATCACCGTTTAATGCGTCGTCTATAGAGCCACATTTTCACAACGTCATGTCACATGGACTGAACTCTGGGAGTTGAATACCGAATTAAAATCCATCAACGCACTACATGGATTCGATCCGATGGCCTGAACATGAACTAATCGTAGAACATAATGAGATGCGTAAATTAGCATTTAAAATTAATATTGCCTGTCATATTAACTAATTGTTACCTAAAGCAATTTTTTGGATTAATTCAAGAATTTTTGTCATTAATAAGTTGCTTGGAGTTTTGTTACACGTGGTAAACATGTTAATTAACGGTACATGAAAGTAACATAGTATGTAAATATGTGATAATTAGTGCGGTCATGAAACATAATTTTAAGATGTGGGCGTGCGGCTAGGGAGTAGGGGGTCTAAGTGAACCTTGAGTAGCTTGCCCCTTCTGGCGAAAATATTGCAACCCTCTGGTAAATTATGTTAGAAACGCGCTTCCAGGTAGTGTCGAAAAATGAACCCGTTACCCCATATTCCAACCATTGATACCATGTCCCATGATGGTTTGCTGTCCATCTGGATTACGGTACATGCTAGAATGTTTCCCTATGTCGACTCCGTGAATACACAAGTGGACCCCTAATCGAGTCTTCTATATATGCATATTTCAGGGAGAATAACAAAATACGTAGCAAAAATATTTTTAATTTCATTCATTATCAACAAGATATTAACAGTCAGAGAAAAAAGAAACAAAATCAAGCAAGAAATGGAAATTATCAGGCAGTAATGATTCTTCTAATCAAGCAATTAAAGATATCAGTCTCACTTACAAGAAATCTATGTAACTTAGATTACAAACCAACGATTGATTGTATCTGCCAGGAAAAAGCGTAATAAGCCAGTATGTGAGAGGTAAAACGGCCAGGTTCTTTCCTCCAGGACCTTTAGTTTCCGATAGAACAAGGACGTCCTGATGTAGTTCATATGAACAAAACAAAGCTCGTGAAAATTCCTGGCCGCATCGGGTCCATTGCCCTTGAGTTTTGAAGGTGACTGCCTCAACCAAGTTTTTATTTCTAAGCCATTGTGTTTATTGAAAATTAATATATTCAGTAGTAAATAATTGCAATCAAGAACAATTACAGTACAGTGTTGAAGTTATTCCGATCTCTGCACTCTCGTAGCTAATTAGTATATTTTTATTCTTATTTGCGTAAAAAGTGAGGCATGTGTCGATATCCTACTCTGATGGATGTTCTCTTTCTACTTTTGTAGCATGCAATCAAGGTTTTTTTTTGCACATTTCTGGGTGTTTATTTTCAGATTGCGTTTCTCTAGCTACTTCTTTTGCAATAAATGGCAACAATCTTTTCGTAATCAATTGGTGGTTTGAAGCAAACTCAGTTAACTCATGCGTCTATAATACAACCCATAACGAGGTGAAAAATTCCTTTCTTACTGGAAAAATATGTTACTACTTGTAAACCGTATGGATTTTATTGGATTGCGTATTACATCCTGCATTTTTTGTACTTTACCGTTTTATTGAATTAGGTAAAAATATAACGTTTGAAATTGTTTTTATCACTGTCTTTTATTTTAGACAACATAATCTATTAGCTGTCCCATGGTCCAAAGCGTGCCGTTTTCCTTAGATGGGAGGTGTGCCGACTGAACCTATTCTATTCTATGGAAAATGTTTCTACAATTTACCTTCCACCCATTTCTATCATTTCTATTCGTCATTTCATTTCTTTCTTACAGCAGTAAAAAAAAAAAAAAAAAAAAAAAAGCAGGTACGGGAGACGCTAGTGATGTGTGGGAAAATTAACATGCGTAGTGTTTAGCGTGCGGAATTGGGGTTTCAGGAATTGCCGGTTCTATCTAGTTTTTGGCGTGGGCATTTTTTATCAAATTTTGTGTCAGTCCTGCGTTTCAGAACGGTGAATTAATTCAACTTTAAACAGTTGCTGTACGCTCGAATGGTCAGTAAATAAATCCACAGCAGGGTGAATTGGTGAGAAATACAAAAGTTTTTTTTTTTTTTTTTTTTTACAAAGAAAAAATTGTTATTGTAGCATGCAGAACTTCCATTCCACGATTATAGTGACTAAGAATTTGTTTATTTGTGTTTATGAAATGTTAAGTACTTATATATCCTGGAAAGGAAAAAATGTAATGTATTAGATAAACTTCGTTTTTCTAAGCCATTATCACCTGAAAACATTTATTTTACTCCTTAACTCTCCTTCCATTTTGTGATTCATCCATCTATACACAGCTTTACTTATTGTTTCCAGCAGCTTATGGTGTTCGACCTTTTTCATTTCAATATACGATGAGAAGACTTTTAGATAGTACTAATGATATGTTGTGCAAATGGCTGTGAGTAGTGAAAGTTGGTAGAACATTCAAGCACGATGATGGGAAAGTTGGCCAGTGTGTGGATGGTCAGATGTGTTGATGCTTTGGCAAGGTAATATATTGGACCTGGCAGAATGGTTCTTAAGTGAAGAACAGATGTCTAAATGACCACCCCTCGGCGGACAATGGCCGGGTCAAATGATGTCAAAAAATAACGAGAAGTGGAAGTGGCTGAACAATAGCACGACTTCCTGCAACGTAATAACTCGCCATGTGTGTACTACAGCCACTTCAACATGTACCTCACATGTCGTCTTGACATCGGGGTGGATTTCTTATGCAATAATTTTACATTTCTGGTTTCTTTAGATCGGAATTAACACTTTTATTCAATTAGTACGGTACAACTTCAGTTGGATGCATGTGGTAATCTAGATTTGCTCTCAGTTATCTGTAATTCATCACGTAAATTTCTGCATATTCATGGAGCTGTTGCGCGGAACAATAGGCCACTTTGGTGGCTATGACAACTCGTACTTGAGAAGGTTTTTGTTTTTGTTTTTTTTGGGAGGCGGTAGAAAGTCAACCACATAAAAGTTTAATCATATTATGATGTGAAAATATCAATTTCCTTCATATTAAAAAATGCAACGAAAATTTGTTGCCCAGTAAAATGAAAATGTCTTGTTCGTTCTAACCGCCTCATGCTTTCGAAAAACTACTTGCTATTTCAGTTGACCAGTTACCGTTAAAAATCTATGAAAGACAGATTGGTGGGGAAAAGTCCAAGAAATAGTTAAGGAATGGAATATATGGTATTACTTCATTGACAAAAGGAATGTAGGCCTAACACTGGAAAATAACAATACATAAACTACTTTTTTTTGTTACGGTTTGAATAAATAATAAATTGCAATTTAAATTTGTGCACGTCATTTTTCCTAAATTTATTTCAACCGCTATGTATGTCATAATCTTGAAACCTAAAAAGATGTTTTTACCATTCGCTGAAGCTTTCGCAGAAATCCAGCTATTGGTATGTTGCTTTTGTGCCATTTATTACTAATTTTTAGACGTTACTAAACCAAGATGTGTATTCTGGTGAAACTCATTTTAAAAGTGTCCTTCACCAGCTGGATTGTTAAATGACACGACGAAACCAAGATACAAAACGAAAAGAACGTAGTAAACAATATCCATTTTCATCCAACTGTGGTTTATGGCAACTGGTAACCAAATCGAGGCATTGCTGATGGATTTTTTTCCCTTATGTGAAATTTTGAACAGCTTACATAAATTTCTCATAATTATGTAGTCAGTGAAATTCATGATAAAGACATTTAACAAAATGTATTATTAAAAAATATTAGGCCTAATTTCGTGTAGCCTTCGTGTTAATCTTATCAGGTGTAGCAGAGCCATAGTTTAACTTGGAATCTGAACCTCGGAATCGATCTGGCTTATTTCATTTACAAAATCATGTTTCGTCAAGCCGAGACAGGGATTTAAATCAGCGACCGTTCAATCGCCAATCAGAAACTTTAAATGTTTTGCAATCAGACACCATCAGTACATCGGTATCCTCTCTTCCACATACGCAGAGAGGGAACATAAAATCGTAGCAATAAGAAATCATGAGAATACTGTCCATTTGAGGCAAAAAAGACTAGGGATATCGAGAAGTTACGGAATGTCATGAATAAAACGCTGATGAAAGATTTTGGATTAAATATAAACCAAAGGAAAGCAAAAGTGACGAAATGTAGTAGAAATGACAGCAGTAGTAGTGGATTAAATAAAAAATAGGATCGGATACGATAGGAGAAGTAAATTAATTCTGCTATTTAGGAAGTAAACTTACAACTGATGGTCGAAGCAAGAATGATTTTAAAAGCAGAGGAGCACTAGGAAAACATCTTTCATGAAAAAGAGAAATCTTTTAGTTTAACTGAGCTAGTTGATCTAAGACTGAGAAAGAACTTTTTAAAACTGTATGCGTGGAGCACAGCACCCTATTGTAGCGAAGCATAGACTTTAGGAATACCAGAAAAAAAGGAATTTGAAATGGGATGAATGCTGAAAATTAAGTGGACAGATAAAGTACACAATGAATGTGTTTTGGAGGAGATGGGTGAGAGAAGGAGCTTGCGGAAAGAGCCTTACACAAAGAAGAGGCAGGATGGCGGGTCACATTTTAAGACACGCGGAATTTGTTAGTGAAGGGAACAGTGGAAGGAAAGAACTGTGGATGTAGACAAAGATTAGAATATATCAAACACATAGTTGAAGATGTAGGTTGTAAGGACTATGCTGAGATGAAGGGGCAAGATGATGAGCGCAAGGTAGGATGGTGTGGAGAATTGAATCAAATGAGTCGAGAAACTGATGCCGGGGGGAGGGGAGAGGAGGGGGGGGGGAGAATCTGCAGTTGTGAAACCTTTTAATTCCAACATTAAAAAGTATACATCTCCAGTTCAATCGTATCATAACACATAACAACAGTTATAAACCGAGCGTGGTGCTTGAGCGGTTAACAATTTGGCCTCGGATTCTGGAGGACGCCGGTTCGAATCCCCGTCCTGGCATCCAGATTTGGATTTTCCATGGTTTCCCCAACTCACTCCAGTCGAATGCTGAGATGCTTCCTTCAAAAAGGCAATGGCCAAATTCCTTCCCGTTCCTTGCCCCCAGTACCATCCCGCCTCTAATGACCTCGACATCGACGAGGCGAAAAGCCTTAAATAAAAAAAGAGTTATTTATGTAAATAAAATAAATTCTAAATACAGAATCATCACTGATGATACATCAGCGAGAGGCGAAACGAGTAAATCATCTGAAATACTTTTGCGTTGGTGTTATTCAGTAATATTTAATAATAATTCAGTATTGCTAAACAACTCCAAAAAATGAAAAAATAATGGCTACAGCAACGTTTCATAAGTTCATTATAGTTTTGCGTGTAGGATGGTTGCAACGCGGAGACAGAAGTTTATAACAAAATGAATAAGACGTGATGTGTAAATGGCTGAGACAATTAGCTTACGGATTGTGAGCCAGGACCACGGCAAACCAAGGAATAAACAGGGAACAACGCCTGTATGTTATTCAATCATAATATAAGAAGTGAGCTAATATAAAGATTGTTCAGTGATCGAGGTTGGAGGTCCATTAGCACCGATTATTTAATCACATAGTAGCCACGGCGCCGCGCCATTCTGCCGGATAAATACATGATTGTGTGTGAGTTAATGGACCTCCAGTGCGGTAGATGTGAATCAGTTCCATGCATTCATTTGTGAAACATTATACGGAACTTATTTTCTGACTGTAAAACGAGATTTCGAATCAAGTTTCTGATTTCGTCGCAGGATAATAGTCTACGGAATAACATCTGCGTATTTAATTCAATTTCAATATCTCGTAGGAAACTGCATAATAATTTAAGTAATTAAGTTTATGGTATCACTTTCGGTGTTTACTGCCAGTCGCAGCAATCAGTGAATTCGTTTATTTGGTGGATGAAAAAGTTAACTAATGTTATAAGTACGTGTGAGCATATAGCGCCTACGCACTTTACTAATTGAAACGATTATATTCAGAAGAAGATAAGTAAGTACACTCTGTTGATTTTATCGTGGGATTTAGATTCATAATTCTACTAGGCTGCATTTAATATTTTAAAAATGTAGTATTTTGCCCTGGATAAAGAAAATGTAGTTTTATCATATGTGAGTTTGTTTGTTATTCTTAAAATGATAATTCGTAGTCGATTCTTAAATATAAAAAAGTCTCAGGTAATAAATTGACGAATTTGCCGACACTCCAGCCAGTATGGTTCAGCACGCTAAGGGGGCGTGCACAAACTACGTGGCTCGGTCCAGAGGGGGGGGGGGAGGGGTTGGCTGGAAGGCTACGCTGAGCTACATGGGGGGAGGGGGGTTCCGAGCCAAGCCACGTAGTTTTCCTTTCATAACATTTCTCATAGTTAAAATGAGGAACAGAACACACAACAGCATGTGAATATTTATTTCCCTCAGTCAATTATCTACGTATGTAATTTACAATAGTCTGACATGAGAAAAAAAGCACAAAATGTCTTCTGGAATCAAAAATGAATAAAGCTACGTGCTACGTGGGAGGAGGGGGGGGGGGTAGAGGCAAAAGCAACGTAGGGTTACGTGGGGAGAGGGGCGGTTCACAGGAAGCCAAAATGGAGCTACGTGGTTTATGCACGCTCCCTAAGTAGCCTCGCACTGTACCTGGGAGGTACAACGGGACAGGGCACGAGCTACCGCGTACCGACCGATCGGAATACGGTTTTTAGGGAATTTTCCGCAATCATCTAGCCGAATTCTCGGACGGTTTCCAATCTGCCTCATAAGTTACATATTTCACAAACAAAAAATACACTTATCATACAGAACACACCCACACGTTTTACAGACAGATGGCTACCCAAGACTTACGTCCAATAGATAGGTTAGGCTTCAGGCAGAAACTCAGCCCCCTCTCATGATTCACACTGGCCTCCTGTAGTGGCCAGAGTCCACGTGGTCAGTGGTGGCCGAATCAGAGAAGAGAGAAATAAAACGAATAAATTTAGTAACATTATTTCACGAAATTAATTTTATCCGTTTTGGGCAGTTAAAACACAGAATAAAACATTTTTATAAATTGTAAAGTAGACAATACTACGTAATTAGAGCAATATAACAAAAGATATTAATGAATGTCTGCAACTAGTCCTTTACTGAGTTTTTAGAGTTAGGTGAATCGTTCAGCTGGATGGGATGTCGTTAATCCAATTGATTTACACCCTTGGGTTACGTGTTTGCAACTTAGTCCTTAAGGAGACAATATTAGTTAAAAAAGATTTGAAGGAATAAAACTTATGGCTTTCTTGAAATGATGGCATTACGCTCATTTTGGACGTAATGGTAACTTGCTTCTAAAAATTCTCCCGTAATCATCCATTTATTCATAACGAAAACCTGATGCCAAATTATTCAATATGTGGTTTTATTAAGATCAAATGAATGATTTAAGAGCTGCTTGATTTCGTAGAGAATTGCTATTCGCTACCTTAATACAAATTAAACAATAACTTTCGTTCTATAGTTTGATATGAACGTAACCCATTAACTCACTCCATCAGGTACATTCATATTTTGATTCCGTTTTTCATGTGTAGTTAGTAAAGTGTTATCGATTATTAAAGAGAAGTTGAAGGATTTCACAGCTGAAATAGGAGAACCGAAATCGGCCATACAGATTACCTCATAATTCAAAATATGAACTTGTTTTGCATTTCTTCAATAGTTGTGATACTGTATGACGTTTATTCACTTTTAATGGCGAAATACTTTTCAGGACACTCTGTTACTTCATCTGTAGTAAGATTCGTCAGTTCATTAATTTACATTATGAACTAATATTAATCCATTAAGTGTGATCCACAACAATAACCCAATGAAAAATATATTAAAAAAACTTTATATACACTCGTAAGCTCATGTTAATTGGAACAATGTGAAGACTGTGTACATAATGATAAAGTTCAGACATTTCCAATGGTTCTATAAATTTCCGCTGATAATGTCTTACGAGTATTAGAAATGGAATACGTGGCTTAAAAATCATTATTCAGTTTATGCACTAAATGAACAGCACTGCTACATTCAGTGACACTAGTGATTGGAAGTTCTTTTTGAATCAATTCTTACCGCGGATAAGCCCGTGGACGTCAGTTCGCGACCTATGTTTTATCCCCAGGCATGTATGACGGTATAGCTTCGGTAGACTCACCTGCAGTGGTTTGAGCTGTTTATTACAAATAAAATTTCAGTGCGCTTAAAATAAGATGTATCCCATCTTTTTACAACAGTTATAATTTCGCAATAGGCAATTAAACATCAGATATTTGATACGATGGAATCGGGTAAACGGTGTCGAGAATCAAGATGATTGAGATCAACTGTGTGAACTTTGTTCCAAATCGTCGGTACTGTAGGCCTACTTCCATTAGGAAACCAGCAATAAAGCTATTTTAGGGAAGGGTGATAAAACGCAGAGAAAGTTGTTATGTGAACTACTTTATCCTCATAATTAAGATTAAACGTACCTAAGTTGGTCGAAATCGGTGTATGCGAAACAAACTTCAAGACTTTTTGTATATGTATGTAGCTACTAGAATCAAGTGATTGCGTTCACATTCCCACAGACGTAAACCCGAAAATATTCGAAATAGTTTTAGAATAAGTCGAAATCGGTGGTTGCTTTGACACTTGCAAATCGTAGTTTTGTATGGTTGCTGCACTTTGACTGATAGTATGAAATCATACTTTTGTTATCGAGTACACCAGGGGTGGCCAACCAGCCTTGAATATTTTTTCGGCACACGAGATTCATCACAAAATGTATTTATTTTATAATGGCCAAAATAGTGAAAAACAATGTATTCAAAAAATACATTATTTGTGCATCCATATTTTGAAAATTTAATTCATTTATATTTATTTATTTTTATAAATCATTTTTAGTGTTATATTTTTCTGTAAAATGTAAGTTTAGTATCATTATTATTATGTTATCTATGTTTACTTATAAGAATAATAGTAAACGCAATAATAATAACTCATTATATTTCAGTTTTTCGCTCCAAAAAAATGTATATAGTGGGTCTAAATCTAATATGGGGATATATATTTTATATGCTGCCCGCGGAGCTATGATTTGGGTCGGCCACCCCTGGTGTACACGATGCAGCATGAGGCGGTAAGAAACGGACACCGCATGTCCCTACATATTCACCCGTCTCGTAACCTCTAAGGAAGGCTTCGATGTTGTTAAAGATCATTATGATTTAGTCATGTATATTCATTCGAGTTTCGTTTGATTGCAATTAATTATTTTATTATTATTTCTAACGTCGATTACCCTCTGAATGTAAAATTCCCTGAAAGGAATCCCAATGCATCGTCAATCACAACCATTAATGGCGAACGGAGATGATTGGAGGATTAGTAATTTTTATACGCATTCAAAATCAATCGTTCCGTTGTTTGTATTTCTTAAAACTGAATGTAACGCTAAAAAAATTTGTTTCTGCGAAAATTTTTAGCCTCATCCGTAAGTTCAAAGAAATTTTTCCAATTTTAAATACCTCTGCAGCGTTATATCAGCTGATTAAAGATCAGTTCCAGAAACAAACAATAGAACTGAAGCAGCTGCAAACTTCTACTCTTCTGTAACAAAAGAGATCTTCAAGAAACAAAAGTATATTTACTCAAATCTTACCTGCTCTCCACCCTACCCTTTTTATTAGAAGCTGACCAAGTAACTAGAAGAATAATAGCCGGAGTCAAAGGACTGATATTTCTCAGGTCATTTATTCAGAAGAGTAGACGAGACAATATTAGAACTTGCGACTTCAACTAGAACTACAAATAAGCGAATCAAGGATGAAATGGTTTGGTGACATGGTGAGAATGGCTAATGTATATTTTGAAAACTCAGTAACTAGATAAAGACCAAAAGGAAGACCACGAGATATTTTAAACAAACAAGTACCGAAACACTTGGTCAGTCTAGAGTCTATAGTGGCAAAAGAAACTGCAAGAGAAGTTAGCAAGACAGGAGATTTGTTCTTTACCACAGCTGCTGGTAAGCTGGAGTAGAAGCTAATTAGCAGGCCCTTGTTTACGCTATCATCTTTTGCTTTCACATTCTGCTCTCGTATCACGTGATGCACGGCCACTGTCGTGTAATATGGGACCCACATTTTGAGTATCAAATACAGGAGTTGGAGAAGGTGCAAAGAAGGGCTGCTAGATTTGTTTCTGGAAATTATCGCAGAATGCAATCAGTGACAGATATGATAAAGGAGCTGGAATGGGATTCATCGCAAGACAGGAGGAGGATGAGGAGGGTAATGGGAGTGTACAGGGCATATACTGGCGATGAGGCATGGAAAGATATTGCAGTAGGTATGAAAAGTAGTTCATGGAAGGGAAACGATGACCACGAGCACAAGATGGCACTCGATTTCAGGCACAAGGGTGTGGGAAGATTTTCTTTTTTAGGTAAGGGTGTCAGGGATTTGAATGAGTTACCAAGGGGAATGATGAATAACCTACCGAAAACGTTGAAAGAATTTAAATTTAAAATTTGTAGAGGGTAAATGTAGGTCAGTGAAGGATAGCGGAAAGTTGGGTGTGTAGGGAAATGGCCACCGGAGCGTGTGCTCTATTACAATTAAATTAACGTTAAAGTTAATATTGGCTACGGGATCGTACCGAGCGTAGTCGGTAAGCAGTAACACGCTGGCCTCACCTTCGGGAGGTTGTAGGCTCGAACTCCCTTCCAGCCATACAGTTGTAGGTTTCGCATGGTTTCTGCAAATAAATACAGGCAAATACAGAGATGATTCCTTCAAAAGGCCATGACAAAATTCCTTCCATTCCCTTACCTCCTGTCCTATTGTGTCTCTAAGTCGATGAGGCGTAAAGCCATCAGAAAAAAAAAGATATCGTTTCTAAAAACACGTTCAGAACATAATGCCGTTAATTCTCTGTGCTTTTCTTGGATTAAATAGGACAATACTAATTAAATGACTACAGATATATACATTCTTGTTCATAGTGCCATTTTTCGGAGGCTATAGCTGAATAAATACAAAATTGAGTTAGTAGTATTATGCACACCGATTAATTTTTTTTTTTAAGTTTTAACAACCATATAGTTGAGGTGCCAACAGAAAAAAATGAAGTATCCTTTATGAAGTAATTCTTATACATCTGCGATCTTGATATTCATTAAAATTTATTAAATACAAGACAAGATACTGTGATTTCAAGACCTGTCTCTTTGGAAAGGTTTCACCTGTACAATTTGTTTACTTCCATTTATTATTTGTGTCACAAATATTAACTGATTTTCTATTACCTAAACAGAGTAGTTATCTAAAATTTGTTACGGCTTACAAAATTCATTCAGTTCTTGTTCACGTAATACTGCAATCCTGATAACGTTTTTTATTGTTTTTCTGCAGAATTATCTGAGAAAGCTGATCATGAATTGCTTTTCTACACCAAGACTATGTGTTATGCACAAAACGCTGATATTACAGTAATCTTTAGTACAGAATTAATTTTAGTATCTTATTTTCCATAATTCTGTACTCAATCAATGCACTACTACAGTTTTAACTGTTAGCCTTGTATTACACTATTTTCGGACTAATTATTTGCTGATTTGTTCTTCTTACAACATAGCAGCAGGAAACTATTTTAAAGCAATTTGCTGTAAGATTTGGCAATATATGGTCCGTCATATAATGTGCTAAGTGAGATGATTATTCCCAGTTTCAGGGTCTCACAAATATTTTACATAGTTCACTACCGTTTGAGTCACTTCAATTTTATCGAATCGATTACATTTACTTGGATTAAGATCTAACTTTATCTGAAATAAATTAGTCCCCGCTTAATGTCACTATAACCAACACCTGGAAAACACTTCCAATTTACAAGTCGACCGTTTGTTGAGACATTTACATTTTTACAGCGCCAGAGATTACTAAATTAGATACTGGCAATCAAATATTGTTTACTTCTCTGATTCGCATAACGCTCCACTTCCATGTTGGGGGGAAGCTGTGCTTACATCAACATTTAGGGGATGGGCTTTGGTAGCTATACGGATGGCAGCCCGATGGAAGTGCGAATAATTTATATACTTGCTAAACTAGTTTGCTGATGTCTCTCCAAATATTCCCGACGTTACGAAAATGTGACCAGTGCAAAGTAGCTTTGTCACCCGAAGTAATTTACTCTCGGCTCGTGTTATTTTATGACAACTGGCGTTTCCATTCGGTATAATCCTTTTTTTCTGCATCTCCTTTTCCCGTCTTAGCTTCAAAACTCGGAGAGAAATATTTTTAGATTTTAGATAACACTCTCCTTATTACGATCTCTCATACCCATTTCAGCCAGACAAATAATTTTATATTACGTAACGGTGCTGAAACGGACTACAAATAATAACATATTTTCAGTGACGTTATAAAGAAATAACGGTGACAGCACTACTTTCGGAAAGCACGTGAAATAGGCACTAACCTGTTGAAATTTGGTTTAATTGCTTCGTCAGTATGTCGGTTAATGTGTTCATATCAACCTAAACAGTTTCGTTTTGTCATAGAGCACATGGCTATGTTAAAATGCGGTCTGGACTAAGGAAAAAAAAATACGAAAATTTCGTTCTGCGGCATCCATTTCAGGAATGGCGTATTTGTTTTTCACGGAAGTAATAGATTGTCTTCAATTTCTTGTATCGATGGCGAGCGTTATTGTGCTTACTTTTTACAACGGAATGAAGTTGAAACTGCAAGAAAACATTACAAAAAATGATTCAGGTATGATTTCAAGAGATTGTCGTTGTTTTTGCAGTGCTGGCGGCATCTACCAGCTGTGCGTCCCTCTCATATCTCAGCATTTTTAATTTAATTCGTGGCGAAGTTTCCGAAAAATCAGAGTGCAAAACGTGAACAGAAGATTATAATGTAACGGACTAGTCGAGTGGTCTAGCTCCTTTTCTGTGGGCGTAATTTGGAATCGGCAGAGATTGTTTGGAAACTCAGGTACTAACCTTTATGGAGTTGCTGCTGCTGACCTCCGGCGACCTCGGCTCCACTCTCCAGCTCAGCTGTAAGACTATTTACTAATATCAGGTTCTGACACCACTGTGGATTAAGGCCACAGACCTGTGTGGTTGTTAGTATGGCTTCACCAACTTAGGCTTACTATGGCAAACAGCAGGTTCTCTTATATTTTACCAGTGAGAACATAGCCTAACTGCTGTACGATACTGTTTATTCCTCGTCCTTGACTGAATACATATCACCCGTTTTGACGCCGTCTGCGAGGCTATCCCCGTAGTCTTGTATTGGATTTACATCTTCTGAAGTACTAGTAGATGATGGAACAATTACTTACATACAAGTAGAATGGCTATCGGAGGATTCCGCCAAGTATTGCAGCATCGTCGACCCTAACGCGAGACCAGGCTATTAGAGAGAAAGAGAGAGAGAGACTATTTTCTATCCGCTAACTGGCATAGTGACATGCCTAATGTCAATCTGTCACTGAGAAGACCGAACACATGTCCTGCGTTCCTTATATTTCCCGCATCGAACATTCTAGAAAACTCTCGTAGCTCGAGAGCCACTCAGCATATATCGGACGTCAGCTTCGAATGTTCCCGAAGCTGCCTGAATGCAAGCGTTCACCTGATGCCGCTCGCTCAGCGCTGAATCTGCCTTTGTCAGCGTCTGTCTCGACCATTACCGGTCTCGCGGTTTACACAGCTACCGCCTTCACTCAACCTTTATTTCCACAATTTATTCCTTTATTAATTTTAATTGTTATCCATTAAATTTGCCCATTACAATAACTAAGCAATAAATCCAAATTTTAGCCGGTTAGAAGCAGTTTCGGGTATATTGCGAAAGTGGTGCAGTCTCCCAAATTTTCACTGCCGTCAGTTATTTCTCAATACAATTATAATTTTCATAACTTAAAGTCAATTTATTTATCATTCTTTTGCAGCTCCAATGTTGCCTTCTAAACATACACCATTGCCTCATACCATCTATTTTTCAACCATTTCCGTTCTGTTGTTACAATATATTTTCTTTGTCATGGCATCTCCTATGATTCTCTATTCCCTTTGGTACCATAACAACATACATGTAATTAAAATACATTAATAATTGTATACTCATTCACTTTGCCGTGGTGTATGTCCGTTACAGGTTTCACGACTTTCATGAGTTCCAAAAACTGATATTTGTAGTACCTTGTGTCCTCCAGCGATAGTTCCCTGTTGCTCAAGAAAAATGAGACAACGAATAGCCTTGATGTCAGTGACGCGTACTAATGAAATAAAAACACACGCATTACAAATGAAGCTTGTGGTTTGTTTCTGGTAGCTTACGGAGAGAGGATTGTATTATCATTTGGCAGACTTGCCCCCGTTGGCACTTGTCACTGGCGTGTTGATCAAGAGATCAGTCGAGTGTTTGCTGCGGGCTGCTGGTTGGACATGTCGCCTTCTGCTGACGGGTACCGGTTCCATCCGCTCTTCAGACCGTATCGCCGGTTTCGAGCAGTTTTTTTCCCCCCTTTGCTCTTCTATGGCGGACTGATTCTGTGGGCATTTCGTCTGTCTGCATTATCTCTGTCAATCGCTTCTCAGAACTTCGAAGTAGACTAGTGGAATTTGGCCTCGTGATTAGAAAACACTCTCTGCTCGAACGGTGATAACATTTGCACTCCCGTGTTGTGTGTTCTTTTGGTAACTTATAAACAGGTCTGCATTCGGCTTTTATGTCAATCATAGGTCCTTATTACTGAACGTAATACTCGTCACTCTGAATTGGTCCGAACCATGAAATAAATAGGGAACTTAGTGGCAAGGTCTGATCGCAGTTATTAAGACAGTCGATAATGCGATTCGTGACTGGTTGCTACAGCCCTTATGAAAACGTCACAGAATTTATACATACAATGTGCTGGGATCGTTTGGAAGACAGACGACGTCATTTGCGCTTGAATGTATCGGAGAATATGCGAAATTCTTTGACCTACGAGTGCAATGAGATACTTCTTCCGCCAACCCATTTGGGTCGCAATGACCGGAGGGATAAGATTCGAGAAATAAGATGCCGTACTGATGCTTTTATGTATTCTTTCTTTCCTCGCGCTATTCGGGATTGGAATGCGCGGAATTAATATTGGTGCTTAGTATCCTCTCCCACCCATAATGTTTGTGAATTGCGGAGTATGGATGTAGATGTAGATGTGTTTTGGCAATATTGTTAATTCATCACACTGCAAACATTAGATGCGATTATGCCTGACACTATTACTGAAGAATTTCCTACCTATTTGAAAAGATTCGGATAAACGGATTATTTTACCAATAAGCAACGGGAGCTCAATGCGGATTTAAATATAAACCATTCCTGTGAAGTGTATATGTTTAGGTGTTCCATTCCTATTCATATGACCAACAAAATAGGAAGAAGAAAACAACACAGATTTTCATCGGAATGCCTCTTTGTTCCTAAAAGATTTCTACTTCAATGTTGAAATTTAATAACTCACCTACCAAAAGGGCACAAATAAGGAAATAAGAAATCAATAGGCAGAATTTCAATGTGTCTGCACATTTAATTTTCTAACTTTCGACAATAATTTAAGTTTTCATAGGCAGACGAAGATATACACCGAAAGTCTTTATACATCCGTGCGTAAGTCATATTTCTCTGAGGTTGCTCTATCTACCACAGTTATTGACGATTTTCTTCTATGTTCTCAACATGACGTTGATGTAACAACTAAAAATATATTTCATAAACCGTTGAAATTAATTATTCTGAATACACTTGACCATAGCAATGGATTAATGCGTTCGGAACTCACTTCTGTCGTCGGATGACATTTTATTTCGCTATGTCGTTACTATATACCGAGAGCGGAGATCGTAATTAATTGCGACGCCAAACTTTATTTTAAAAATGTCTGAGTATTTCTCTATGATTTTTTCTTAATTTGAATACAACGCTTTAATTTAGACATCAGAAGGTAATATTTTTTCCAGCATAACTACCTGTAAAACATCTTGTAATATATTGGTCAGCTTTGGCATATGACCATGGAAACAAAATATGGAAGAAATGTTTGTGTAGTTTACGAATGAAATTATTGTATGGATTCCTTCTTTTAAGGCTCTTTACCACTATTCTAGGACTTTTTTTCCCCCTATCTTGCAAAATTTATCTGCTATACTAGCTCAAGTTTTTTGTTTTGTTCAGAAGTAACTGATACTGTCAAATGATACATTATTTAATCTCCGCTGTACTAATACCAGCATGAATAGTTTTGAAAATGTATTCCTTACATTAAAGCTTTCAAAAATAAATTCATACCACAGTAATGTCTTTCATAAACGTTCTGCACGCTAAGCGCGTTAGATGATCTGACAGGAACATGGCAGTGAAATGCCAGTGATTAACGAGTGTGAAAACTCACATATGACACAAAGCAAATTGGAACGATCTAGCAGCAGCACAGTTTCGGAATCTTGACTACTTCCTATGCTGAAGATGCTTTGGACATTGTGAGCAGTATTACGTACGGAAGTTGTGACAGATAAAAGACGCTGTTAAATGCATTCTTTCTGGCAAGAAAATGCGAAAATAACACAGTGGTTTTAACGTGTTTCAAGGGTTAAACATGTTTCCTGAAAATTTTCAGTCGTTTTACAGAATGAATAAACAACATCTTATTTTTTACCAAGAAAATTTTAATCTAGGATTATGAAACAAGACACAAAATTTAAGATGTGTG
Source organism: Vandiemenella viatica (assembly GCA_031002005.1). Classification (NCBI taxonomy): domain Eukaryota; kingdom Metazoa; phylum Arthropoda; class Insecta; order Orthoptera; family Morabidae; genus Vandiemenella; species Vandiemenella viatica. Next base: position 128,915,539 of record CM061919.1, read on the forward strand.
TTTTACCTGAAGAGCCTCATTCAATAGCTTTAAGGTAGGTAATGGTTATTTGAAACATTACAAGCCAGTCAGCATTGATCCAAAAAACTGTATTCAGAAATACGGACCTTATTTTCATGATTAATAATAAAGAACTAACTTGGTAGTAAGGGGGCGACCATTAATTACGTGAGCACAAATGGGGGGGGGGTTCCGCCAAGGACCAGGGGGGAAGGGGTTCACGGAAAGCTCACGTCAACATTTCAGTATTAAATAATAGTAAGAGCTAAAAACGTTCTCCGGAATTACGAGGTACGAGGGAGGGTGGGGCTCCAGATGTACGAAAAAACTGCTCACGTAATTAATGGACGCCCCTAACACACCACAGAAAATAAGGCATGCTGCAGTCGTCTGGCAGCGGCATGGCAATAGTTGCGCCACTTCTATGTCGTGTCGCCTCACTTGTAAGTTTGCATTGTTTCTGTCTGAAGTGCTATGTCAGATACGAGGTCACGCGTCAGATCTCTTGCTACGTCACTTTGATGTGCGCTAAGCCTAAAGTAACACTGAAATCCTTAACCGAACGAATTTTATACAATCAGCGAAGTTCCAGTTACTAAGACACTTTCGTCTTGTATCTACTCTTGCTTGCTACTGAACGTTTGTGATTTATCTCGAAATAATTGTGCTTTAGACTTTTATTAATTTACTTGTCAGTTATATTTATACTGTCATCACTAGCAATAACAATTATTGCTAATTTTTGTACAATATTTCTCCAATATTTTATATATTTTTTGTGCTCTTTAATCATATTTATGGAGTATCTCCCTATGATTTATCTCAATGAGCTGAAAGTAGTTAGATTAGTATCGTTCAACAGTTTTCCTTTCCCTTCTATACAGCTTGATACACTTCCTACGAAAAAATACTCTAATACGTTGCACGTTGCTTAATTCATGCGCGTGAGGCATTTCGGAATATTTTTCATTGCCTATTCTAAGTAATCCAGATTTTTCAGTTCCTTATTATAGGCAATATTGTGAGATCGTATAGTTAGAGCTAATTTCTTGTATCATCTATAACCAAATAAGAGATGCTAGTGAATTGAATGATTAAAAAAAACCTAAAACTGACGAGTGATAGTTTGGAATGAAGTTAGAATGTTTTATAGCTTCCTTCGGAGTTTGTATGTGGAACCTTCGTCATAATTTTTTTCTTCTTCATTGTGTTAAAAACATAGCAAGCTTATTCCGCCTAGTGCATCTAAAATAAACTTTTGGTTTAGCACGCTCGTTTCAATTTATTAGATCATCGTCTGTGCCACTTTTTATTTACTTTAATAGGTTTATATTACTGATCCTTTTGAAACTACAGTTGAAGAAACATAGCAAGTATACTAAAATGTTAGTGCAGGTCCAGGAATATTAATTCTTGGTATGAAAACAAAATGAAGAATGTCATGGAATACAGAAAGCAATTTGAACAGTGAAGGTCACATAGAACACTTTCTGACTGGAATGTATTTACGCAAATGAAAATTCAATAACTTTATAAAGTTTATTTTATATGCAGTTGGCTGTGTAACTAAAAAAACATAATTAGCAAAGCAGCTAAGGAACAAGGCCTTGAGAAATCAATATTTCTACAGCTTCTATAATGATAGCTCATTTTAACAGCACAAAAAGACCAAAGGCTGGAACGTGGCGATAAGTCCTATTTAGTTATTAATTACTCTGTTGCTTTGAATTGTCTTTCGCTATAGCCGTTTAACAACTGTTTTTTTTATGAACCTACGTCTAGATATGTGTCCATTGTGTGTACAGTCTTTGACATTACTTTGGCCGCTGCTGAAATATTCTATCACTCTTATTTTGCACAATCTGGCATCAATGTCATCCCAGGCAACAGGAACGTAATACTGGCTCCGCCTCCTCGCAATTTCATTGGTGGATATTTTATTCAGAGCCATCTATACTGCAGATTTTTCATTTCCTTAAGTCAATGCAGGAAACAATTGGCTAACAGGTAGGAATTAAGCTCCTCCCACTGACGATTCTTATTGGCAGAACAGTTCATCAACCTTCCATTATATTTCTATAATACTTTACCAAAATTCAGATCTTGAAACGTATCCCACAAGTTGTAATTAAGGGGTTGCATTAAAGTGAGGCAGGAAACAGGCTCAATGCTATATATTACTACGATTGATTACCATAAAACTATAACGATAAGATTGTTATACTCATTTTGATAATTCCTTCGGATAATATTTCACTCATATATCTGGTCAGTCCACAAACCAAGGGATAATCATGTTCCATTAGGTAGAATTTTTAGTACTACGAAACAACAGAAACAAGAAATTATTTCGGAACTGTCTCTCTCCAAGATGGATTGAATGAAACAGTCTTACTTCGCTGCGTTGTATACACCTATACGAGGAAAGTAGCACCGAGCGTCCAGTGGTCCTATGGTTAGCGTTCCGGGCTGCTGAGCGAGCGGTTCCGAGTTCAAATCCAAGTAGTTCTTTTTTTTTTTTTTTTAATTTTGAAATTTATCATTACTTGTATTTTCTTTTTAAGCGTATCAAAACTGCACATTGCTTATGAGTATAAGGTATCCATGATTCTTTCCTAACTGCGTCAGGAAATACGAAAAAGATCTGCGAAACTACCCAATGTTTCGTAACTAATAGCCAACGTAAGCATGAAAGATTTGCGGCGGCAGAACTGACGAAAATCTACACAGGTTTCAAGCCGCGCCGAAATCATATCATCTGTCCCTTTCAAAAGACACACATGTGTCCAAAATAATTATTTCACAGTAGAACGATCATCGCGTTTCAGAAAGAAATTTTTTTACAAGAGGAATTTTTGCTCTCTTTGTAGGTGGACGATAATGATTATGCACTATATAAATAAATGAGAGTTAATCGCGTAGAACTAAATAATAGCACCGCAACAAATTAAATGACCATTTGTCACTAAAAAATTTACATCCAGATTATTATCGTAGGACAAAAATAAATTCTTTTATAACTGGTATAAGTAATTAAAGTTAATTTAGATTTGGGCTTAAAGACAGGGAGTTCTTAAAGTACCGTTTTTCCCGTTTTCTACAATGCTGTTAGTTGTTTTTGACACTATTACTTCATGATCTTTACAGCATTGGGATTTATTAAATACTGGGGATAAATGCGCATTATTTAACAAGGCGTGAATTACCTGCGTTATTCTTTGTTTGGAATACATAAATAAATTCAAAGCATTTGGCGAATGAGGATGTCGCCGTTCGCGTGATTGTTCTTTAGTCTCCTGTATAAAGTGGAACGCTCAAGTTTTGTCACCCGTCAGCCGTCATAATCGACTCCATAATCGCCTAGGTCTCAAGGATTCAAACAAACACAGTCTACCGGTAAAGTAAGGTTGATACTGACTAAAGACCGGAAGACCGAGCGTGGCGTGTGAGCGTAACGCTCTGGCTCCAGGCAAATGCTGGGATGATTCTTATAGAAGGCCATGGCCGTTCCCGTCTTTAATAAATTCAACATCGATGAAACGTAAAGCAATAAACAAAAAAAATAAGGATAGGGAGGAGTTATTGTTAATAGATTACAAGCCAGCTGCGACCTCCTCAATAAATTTAGCCAGATCTATTTTTCTATGATTTTACGCCTCGTCGACATAGAGGTGATTATTGCTGGATAGGAGTAGTGGCAAGGATTTCGGCCATGCCCTTTTAAAGAACCCATTCCGGTATTCACTATGGAGTGATTTGGGGAAAACCTTGGAAACCACAAATCTGTATCGCCGAACTTGGATTCGAACCTATGTCCTCCCGAATAAGAGATCAGAACGTAAACGATTTTCAGACGACGCCTAGTCATTCACAAGCCGTCACAGCACCGACAAACGCGTGTTTCCGACAATGGTAAAGATGTAGAAAAATAGATATTTGTTCAACCTCTAAAACGGTAAATAAATAAAATAAAATAATTTGATTCTTTATCTATGAATGCTTGGGAGACGTTACTTTTTGTATTGCCCTCATGCAATTAACATGGATTCCCACCGTTTATTCAATTACTAGCTGTATGTTGGATAATTGTGAAACCAACAAAAACTTTTGCCAAATGTTCTGCTCGTGTTGAATTATTACGTGTAGATATTATTTACGCGTTATAAAGGTATTCTTCCTTGCCGAAGGAAGTAGGAAACTTAAGACTACTTCCTGGTAAGCGTTGTCATATTTACTTTCTGCGATGTTGCCACGATGTTCTGCGTAGTAGTAGAGCTGTAGCAATTTCCCTATACAAGAAATAGTGTCTCATAGCTGGACACACACATCGGCGAAATGAAAAATTATTTATGTTCCAGTCTCATCTAGAATATTTTCATTTAACTGATTACTTCTCTTGTAACAGTTCGATTCTTTATACAGATTACTATTCAATCACGGAATGTTGTATCTATATGTATATATTTTCTTTGGTCATATAATTGATGAAGCACCAGCTTCTGTAAGTTTAGGTGTCTGAGTGGTAACGCGCTGGGCTGTCAACGTGCTGGTTCTCGGTTCAAGCCCAGGTGCTGTAATTTTTTTTTTTCATTCTTTATCTCCTTTTCACTTGTTGCAAAATACATATCATTTAAGTAAGTTTATATATGTTTCGTGGTCAATTGGAACAGTTGAAAAGAATCATAAAATTAATGTTTTGGCTGAAATGAGAAAGTGTCAACGCATCTTGCGCCAATAGGAACTGAAAGCCAGTTTTCCGATAAATTTAATTTAACCATTACGATTTGTGCCACTCAACTTTACCAATTTTTTTCTAGTTCTGATGGCAAAGGCGGGAGATTGATGATTGGGGTAATGATGGCTGTTTAAAAATAACAAGGACCTAAATCAAACTAATGTGCGGTTTTTGTAGCTAATGTTCCTGTTGGACACAGTGGTATTAGCAAGCAAATCAGAATTGAAAAAATGTGAGTAGTTATTATTACGAAAACAAAAAATCATCATTGACGAATAACATGCTAATGCGAGGTTCCGTATTTAAAAAAATGATGCTCCTACTAGTGATCAGTAATGATATAATTGATGTATATCCTCAATATAATGACATGATAACCTTATTTCCGAAATCTGAAATTGCAAGAAAAAAACAGGAAATTTGAGGAAGGAGGAAAGATAATGCCAGGCTGGTTATAAGTTGATATTACCTTAACTTCTGTCTCTGGTAATCCAGTGAGGACGGTACTGTAAGTGGCTCAGATTCGCGGAGCCATGCTGATCCCGGAATCTAGTGCGTTGTCTCGCGGTTCCACGGTTCGTGTCAGGCCGCGGGCAAAAGTGGTTTCATGAGCGTTATGGTTTTCTGGTGTTGCTTGTACACGGGACAGTGAAAACATATTATACACTTAATGAGAGGCAAAAGCTACATATGTCTGCATTTTCGTTGTTATTCTTTAGTAACGTAATTATTAATGCAATGGCTCGGAAAAAATTAGTTTTTAAGTAATGTAAAAAAAAAAAAAAAAAAAAAAAAAAAACGGCCTCTGTCTTTGAGAAGGGGAAATTTCACATTTCGTATTTTTTTTATTTAAAACGAAATTTTGATGACTGGATCGTGAATGTGAATTGAGTACTGTCTAATGTCACTGCTAAACTTTACCCTTCATCCAATTCGTTCGGCTATGAATTAATGTAAATATATGATTTGTAATTGAGTCTAAACATTACTGACAAACATTTTTAAAAGTGAGGCTCAAAATTTTTTGATATTAATAGATCAGTCAAACATCCGTATAATTCAATCAATGAAACAATCCATCATTCAACCAAAATATTATTGGATTAATTTCCTATTCGTTTGCTGAATAGTAACGCAAACAAGATTTAATTTAGAACTACTGGTATCTGTATGTATTGACATATTAACCTGTTGTACGCTGAAGTGATGCTAAAGTCAAACACAATCCATTTCAGAATACTGAAATGAGTAACAATCCAGTCTTACAGTACAAATCAGGATACTGGATGTAAATTCATTTAGCCAAAGTTTCAAGCAAGTAGTTTGTTTCCTCATAGTTGTAGAAGAACGATAGCCAGGATATGGACGTCGTAACATCCACAAGGAAGAGGAGTGGTTTTTGTAAATATCCTACGTTTCATTTATTCTAAGCTAAAAGCTATCAGTTTCTAAATTTCTGGAAGATTTTGTCCCGAGATAAAAATCATAAAATAACAGATAGAAATAGTGACACTTATTTTGCGTAACGTTTTGGTAACAGATAAACTACTATGTTGTTAAGTAAAAATTACGTGTCAGCTGATAGATGAAGTTAGCACTATCTAGAGCCACTTCAGAAGACTCGTTATTGGGTAGATCCTCCGATTTGTTTGGAATTCATTGGCTGCAGATCGCGGCCCACCCATATCACTGTAAACTAATAATTACAAGGATCTTTAACGCTTCGAATAATTAAATTCTGACGGTTCGGTTTAACTACTATAGCTTTTATCAGTCCATCGTTCGCTCGGATTCACAGCAGAATTGACGTTTGTGTCTAGATTAAAAGAAATTTGGGTGCATTTTTATTTTCTCTAACACAATGAATATTCGTATAGAATGAATGGATGAATTTTATAAATAATCTATACGACAGTCTTAAAAAATCTACGAGTGAGAGCATTACAGCATAGTTGAATATTGGAGTGAAATAAAGTGTCTCTTAATGCTTGATAGCAGAGTATCAGGAAAGTGAAACACAGGTTATTTATAGAAGACGGACGTTCATAATTTCCTGTTTCCGCATAAGTAGGCGGAAATTTTGGTAAGCACTGGCCTTGCTTTCGATCTTTCCTTCCAGTTTACTAAATGAATGGACTCTTTGTCATTATTGTATATGAATTCTTTTGTATATCACCATCAGTGTCGGTTTCAGTACTACCTTCTAGAAGTGTGTCTTCTTTATTTATCAAATGTAATGAGATATAATAATTCCTTTGTTCTAACAGTTATGGGCAGCAGTCTGGGAGCTTAATGGTTATGGCAGATGGAAAGAAATGGCAGTATCATGGGTTCTCAAATCACTTGGTCTAAATGAATTTTTACTGAATTTACTTTGTTCATGTCAGTAGTCAAGGACGATCAGTTGTTCGGATCCCATGGTATAGCCACGACTCAAGCCTAATACACAGCAAAGAGACTTTCACTAGGCTGCCGAAGTAATTTATAATTCAGATTTCATTTTACCTGAATGTATTATGATAGCATCGTGGTATGTGGAATGAAGAAACATTAAAACAGAAATGAAAAGCAGAACTGAAGAATTTCGTAATTACGAAATGTGAAGTGATTTCTATGTTCCTTTCTTTCTTTGCTTTATTGGCTTAGACTGATAGTGTCTCATCAGCGATTATCCACTAGTTTACTGTGAAATGCAAAACCGACTCCATTAACATGAAAGACACTGCTAAGACTCAATCAGATCGGATAGACGCAGATGAAAGAAAAAAATAATGAAACTGTATGATAGAAACGTAAGGAAGGTTGTACGTCGTTAAAAAAGTTATATACCCCTTTTGCTCTAGATTTATTTAAACGAGAGAAGTATAAAGGATCAAATCTCAAAAAAAAAAAAAAAACCAAAAAACTATCTGATAGCAAAAAATTTATCACCCATAACATGGTTCTAACACCGCATGGATAGAGTCCAGGGCTTCACAGAAATGAACCTTCAAATAAAAACAGTCAAAACTTTTCAAACGTGGCGTTGTAGAAGATATTTACATTTATGCTGGGCGATGAAGTCTAAAAAAAAACACTTGTTTTGGAAATCGTGGCCTAAGAAAGAATTTGTAGGAAGATATATTCACAGAAATACGCTGGATATACAGGATAACAGTTTTAAGAGTCCTTATTTTCATT
>CM061919.1:128924453-128991397 GCA_031002005.1 Vandiemenella viatica
AAAATTAAAATTAAAATTTTATGCAAAATGAAAAATTTAACAAGAAACTTATAGAAAAATTAATTTAGACTCAAAATAGAACAGCAGTTCTAAGACAATAATTTAATAACATTTTCCAAAAATCTAGCAACAATGACTATGTTGTCATAGTTTTGAGTCACTGCACAATGCAGGGCGGCAGAGCGTACATGGACTGATCTTCTCATCAATAGCATTCAATTTTGATGTTGGTACTTCCGACACCTGTTCTTAATACCCGTTCATAAGCATTTAACAGGTGTAATAAGGCATGATGTGACTGTTAAGACGAACGCTAAACTTTCTAATTAAGTTTTCAATGTTGTAAGTGATAATCAAATCTTATAGTGTCAATAAACAAAGTAAATTAACCAGGACAGTTTCTGCTTTTGTGTTACGTACATCCTGTAGGAACTGCGAGAATCCACCCTTTTTGTTGACATAATACTCACCTACGAATTTATCTGTCATGAATAGTAAATACATAAGCTGTAGATTTTACCTAACACAATTTTCCTTAAAAAATAATTTTTAGCAATCCAATTATTTTTCGTGGATTGTTGAATCTATAATTTACCATAACACTAGTCTGCTTTGTAGCAATTTATCATACTACAGATTCTCCATTTTCCTCTTCAAACCTTCTATTTCCAACCCTCTTTTGCTACACAATATGTACAGTACGTATCCTTTCAGGGGCGGATCCAGGGAGGGGGGGGGGGCTAGGGGGTTCAAGCCCCCCCCAAACGTATCTAGGTCCACCCCCCACCCCTGACATTGAAGTTTAGAGACTTTTTTTTTTTTTTTTTTTTTTTTTTTTTTTTTAGCTCCACGGATTTGAGGCCCGAGGAGGCTATAAATACTACCTTTTTCCCGACTCAAGCCCCCCCCCCCCACAACCAAAATCCATTGAACGCAAGCCCTCTGAACCAAAATTCACTCATGCCAAGCCCCCCCCCCCCCCAAAAAAAAAAAAAAATCCTGGATCCGCCCCTGTATCCTTTCACCAGACAACATTGTCATTTCAACTCCATCGTCCCATTATTGTTGTTAGTATTACCACTGTTTCCATGTTCGAGATTAGTTCTCCATTCATTCCCTAAAGTTAATTATTATTTCCATCTAATACTAAATTTTCATTTGTATTTCTATTTCTTCTTTATCTCCAATTCTCATTTACTTACTATTATAATATTTGGTAACAAGCTCAACTGGGCAGCACACATTGCACAGGGAAAAGGTTTCAAAATCCTTCACTTATTGTAGAGTGATTCGGGGAAGTACGAGTGACGTAAAGAAATAGGGTTACAAAACTTTGGTCAGACCATTGCTTGAATGGGATCCACATTTTGCGTATCAAATGCAGAAGTTGGAGGGCGTGAGAAAAAGGGTTACTAGATTTGTCTCTGAAAATTACCGGAGAACACAACCAGTAACCCATATGATAAAAGAGCTGGAATGGGATTCATTTGAAGTCGGAAGGAGGGTGAAAAGAGTTTACAAGGCGCATATTGGTTACGAGGCGTGGAAAAATACTGGGGTAAGAATTAAGAGTCTTTACTGTCGGGCAGTCGGCGAGAGTAGTCGAGCATACTTCGATAGCCACCTGTTAGGAGCCTGCCACCCTCCCATGCACCTCGCATCCGGGCGACCATCTGCCTAACAATTAACTCTTACAGTTCGGGGCTTATATAAGTTGGTGATAGTTGGAATCCACTTTGTGGCACGCTATAAACTGTACTACTCCGTGTTAGAAGCCAATAAACTGTTCCAGTGCAAGTCTCGCTTTAGTTTATGTAGTAAGAACTTGACTCAGTTTCTAACCTACGGTCTGTGGCCGTCAATCCACAGTGGTGTCAATCATTAGCCAAAAAGCCCAACGGTAAGATTCTAGTGGAGCTGCCAGAAGAACAGAAGAGATGCTTCAAGAAGAACTGTAATTCCCTAAGATTATTTCGTCAGCACATCTTTTCACACATACGCCCACTAGCCTTGCCAATCAGCCCCTGACAAAGTGGAAGGGCAAAGGTGACCATGACCACAAGCTAGCACTCGATTTCAGGCACAAGGTTGTGGGAAGAACAGGGAATGGAAAACATTACTAATAGGAAGGATGACTAATTTACCAAAACGTTGAAACATTTGAAGTTGAAATTTAGAGTGAGCAAAAACGGAGAAAAATGGGTTTGTAAGGAAATTGCCACTGGGGCGTTCGCTCCATTGCTATTAGATTTAACTAAAATTATTTTCAATTATTCATCTATAAAATTCTACAAATAGCCGACACAATGAAATAAACTTGAGTCACTTCAACATAAATTGCACCAAAGATTCAATATAAGTTCTTCAAAGACTTTAACCCCTGAAAATCTCGACGTTAACGATCCGTAAAGCCTTAAAAAAATATAATTCCGGGAAAACTGAAATGAAACGGAGGAGGAAGAGCGAGAGGAATCGGATAGCTTAATTGAAGGCCTCATTTAAAAGAGAGCAGTGTGGAAGAATCACAGAGAGCTGATGTGGTCGGTGAAAATACAAATAGCATGAAACTGTCAACAGGTAGTTGGGCGAGTGTGCAGGCAGGAGTGTGACCGACTGCCCGGCTGGCGGCCGGGGAGGATTCGGCAGAGTGGCTAGGCCGTCCCTTGCTGCCAGCGTTTGTTTTACGGCTGTTTTTCTGTGCCCAACCGGCCGCGGCGCACAATGAGAACAGTTTTTAATAAAACTAAGTAATGGGGCGTTTTATTTGGCCGGGTGGGCTCGCGTGCATCCTTGAGTTATGCCCGTCAGCCGGACGGCAATAAATTAATTTCACTTCTAATTTACGGAGTCGCTGTACAATAATCTGTGGGCCTTCAAATGGAAATAGAAAGCCATAAAATTTGTTTTATGTCCCTGTTCAGAATGACACTTTGAGATTAGGATAATTTATTAATTTACTTATTTCCCCATGCGCCGCGCTTGAAGGTCGCGGGCTCTGAAGTGGAGGTCAAACTAAAAGTGGAAAAACTAAGTGTCTTTATAGTCAAATAGCCTGTGATAGGGATGGTATTTGGGCGAAATGCAGCAATAAGGAGAAAGGAATGTATGTTATAAGCCAATTTTCGATGTTATAGCTTTAATTGTACAACGTTTACTAAACATATAACAGTAACGTATAGATATATTTGGATGTATTCGCCGAAATGATTCTCAGAAGTAACATAAATATGAGAACACTAATAATATACACTGTAATGGAACAACATTTCTCCATGAATTTATCTTGCATTTAATTAATTAGTGCCATACAGATATATAGAATCATTCTGCTAATTGAAGTTTGTATAAGATTGTCAATTTAAAATATCAGATTTTAAATATTACGTAGTTATTGTAGGCAGTTCATAGTTAAAACAATAAATTATTTTTTTTTAGCATGGAACTGTTGCTACATTGTGTTTACGGCGTTTCTCTCTTCTTGTCGAGGTATCATTAGTGTTTCAATGTTTACTGAAAACATATCAAACAGATGAAGGTTTTTTTTACGAAATTGAATTTAAAATTATATATCGGTACGATGGTCTATTTATATTTCTGTTGTGAGATGTAGTTGATCACCAATGCCTGTACCGAGAGTCATATTATTTGACTTCATTGTCAGAATAATCGAATGTTTTAAATAAGATTTAAAATAGGTCTGAGAGTGTATATGAGCGTTTGTAGTAATTTCTGGTTATTTCTAACACTGACTATTAATTATAAAGAATTATCAGATGCACCAGCAGTGGCTGCTATATTTTGCGAAATTTTCAGACATTTCAGACTATTTAAAGTAATATTCGGTTAAAAATATATATATATGTTCTAAGTAGCAAGATAATAGACTTGCTTACTACGCTTTAGTTAGTTAGGAGAAAAATTTGAGCTAATGTTTTATTGTTATTCTAAGTATATATGTGAATTAGAACTATCTCGTTGACGTTATCATTAATGAAACTACCTTGAGATTAAGGAACTAAGTAAATTAATCACCTTTAGTGCAAGGATAAAAAACTTAAGAACGGTAATATAAGAAAGTTCATATATTATTAAACACTGATTTAATTCCGTTGTAGGATATGCCCTGGAGCCAGTTTACTCAAACATCAAATTTTATACATATTTCACAACTTTTTATTTCGTAAACTTTTTTAGTCTAATTTTACAACTCACTTGGTTTTGCTCTTTACGAATATTATTTTTAAATTTTTTCAGTGATACATATAAATTGTTCCACACTTTCCTTTGTAATTTATTGCAGTCCCTCACTTTCAAACTTGAAAAAGGAAATTTTACCGTCTCTTTAAGCCTTAAACAAATTGTCGGCAAAAGAGTATGGTCATCTATTCCCTTCCAGGTTTACTGCCAATTGTTCTACCCACATTCATCCATGCCTCATCACTGCCCTAGCACCCGTCTTTTGTCCACGAATGACTCTCAACGCAATTCCATTGTAATGTTAGTTACTGATCGAATTCTGCGGTAACTTCCACACAAAAAATCTAGCTTCCCTCTTTTGCATTTCCTGTATTTGACACCCGTAAGGTGTGTCCCATACTTCATTACCATACTTAGGCAATAGTCTGACTAACGTTTTGTAATCAAATTCCCTGATTTTTCTGTTATATTCCATCGTCACCTTCTCCAATTTTATGAACAGTTTTGGAACCTTTCCCTACTACCTCGCTAACTGAGTATACCATCAAATTTTATGCGAAAATATTCACATTTAAGGTTTTCAACGAGTAATTCTGTATAACCATAAAATACCTTTACTTTTATGTCTAATAAGTTGACTATTCATGGAGTTTATATTCATTCCGTGATGACTTACACGGTTAAATATCATTTCCAGATTCCCATTTAATTTTTCACAGTCTTGACATTTTTTTTAAATCCAATTTTATTACATTTTGTAAACAACTTAACTTCAGCTGTAAACTATAATACAATCATTCATTAGAATAATGAACAGTACTAGTTTCAAAACATTATCTTGAGGCATTCCTGTTTTCTATTTCCTTAACCCTTTTATTTCTGCCTATTAGGAAGTCCTTTACCCATCAAATCGCTTTTTCATCCACCTCAAAGGTTTTTGCTCAGAGGTCTTAGATCTAGTGCTACACTATCAACTTAGCATCTCTCATACATTTTATCCAAAATTCTTGTGGATAGTCAGTTAAGCGAAATTCACAAGCATATTCTTGATTAAAACAGTATATCTTTAATTTTGAAACCAGTTTCTCTCCTCGCAGGCATTTCTGATGTGGTTGCATATCAGTTTACTAAGAGTAATGTAAAAACTAATAACCCCCTAATTTTCAATCCTATTTGTTCCCCTTTGTTAGGTATCGGTAATATTACTACTACTACTACTACTACTACTACTATTACCACACTTTTCATTCTTCTGCTAAGCAGTAAATATCCACACTTATTCTAAATAATATCTGATGGTATGATGCAATGGCGTATCACCCCATGTTTAATACATCTGTAGTAATATTATTCACTCTGCCACTTTAGGCTTCTTCGCTTTGTTAGTTCTCCCATAACCTCCCTACGATCTACTTCTCATTTTTTGGTATACTCATTTCTAATTATGCGAAGAAGATCTTCTGATTTTATCACTCCCATCCCTGTTTGACAATCCTTAATGGTTTTACTAAATCGATTACTTTATACCATTTTCTTATTTTCGTTAACATCTTACCCATACTTATTTACAATTGTCGGAATATTTACTCTTCTTTTCACTTTTCTAATTCAGAAGTTTCTAGATGTATCATTTAGTTGTCCTCATACATCTGCAATATTGTACTATTGTTATTAATAATATGTTTTAATAGTGTAATACATGAGAGACCGATTGAATTTGTTGGATAATTCCTTCACTTGTTAGAGCTTCGAGATTTGAGTTTGATGGACGGTTGATTGTTTGAAGTGGCATTAACCTAATATTATACGAAAACTTTTCCTTTCCCTGGAAATGCTGTTGATACAATATCATGAACACAACATTTTTCTGAGCAATTTCCACGAATGAGCCAGTAACCTTAAACCGTGCATTTCATTCGTTCAAGTGACAGCTTCACTTGCTGTTCTCACTGGCAGTATTGCCCCTCTGAATCATCCATCCCGGAGAACAGTTACTGGTTGTGCAGAAATGTGCAGCACGCATGAAGCAGGCACCAGGTGCCAAGAAAGAAATTAAGACCCACATGGAGTCTCTTGGCAATCTCATCCTTCCCAACGACAGTCAGAATGATAAAATGATCTTCAAGGTCCAACCACCTAGCGATGAACGTGTAAGTTGTTAAGAACCATCTCGTGAGCCATTTGGAAAGCTTTTGTGTATACGTGTCTAACGTAAGAATCACCTGTTAGTTGAGGTGCTATCTATTATATCCTATACGAGTTTTGTGAAACATTTTGTATTCCACGTATGCAATCGTTCTAAACATCCTTGCTCCTATAATCTGGATGTTTTAATTTACCTACAGCTATCTTTAATAACGTAACCAAACTTTCGGTTAAAATTTTCTGGAGAAAAACTAAGCTCTTTTTCTCAGCTTTCTGGGTATTATATTATTTATGATACTTTTCTTTGTAATTTAATTTTTATGTAATTTGATTGCGATGGAGCATTTTTTTTCGGCGGTAAATTCCTTACCCACCTATTTCCCGTTTCTTGTTTTTTATATTAAGTTCTTTGAGTGCAACTTGAAATCCTTTCAGTGTTTATCATAATTCTTTCAACAAGATCATTAATAATTTATTTCAATCACTGTCTCATTTATCAACAAAAGACGAATTTCCCACCCGCTTTTGTCTAAAATAGAGTGCTGTCTTGTGGTCAATACTTTCCTTTCCTTCCATGCAATTCCTCGCAAAGCCCTATATCCAAAATACTCTAGTACAGTCCCAGGACTTTCTTCACTCTGCTCCTGTCTGTCAATGACTCCTAATCAAGTATCTTTGCCATGTCAGTTACTGATTCTACTCTCTGGTAATTTCCACTAACAAATGTAACAAACCTTCTGTTCACTCTGTCAAACTCCTGTATTTGATTCCCATACTTGTGTACAGTTCTTCACCACTATACTCAGGTAATGGCCTGACCAAAATTTTGTATCCCAATTGTTCACCTCTGTGGTACATCGCTTCACCACGTTATCCAGTGAGTGAAAGCTCTTCCTTCCACCTGCCCAATGTGTCCGCCCGGTGGAGTTTATATCCTTCATGTTTCCTCCATCTTTTCCACTACATTCTTCAAATCCTTTTTGCATCCTTCAAGTAGAGCAATGTCATCAATAAATATAATCATGTTTATTTATTTTTTGCTGTATTTTTCTTCTCACATCCAGACTATTACGATGTCCATATATAAGATTTATTGTATTATACTCAAACAAAACCATTCTGTACGAAATTTAAAACACAAAAACATATTACAGAAAATATTGAATGTCTGAAAATACCTCGACGAGAGGTGAAATGCGTATGAGACTAAAGAAAATCCAACAACAGTTTCATTCTCATATTTATTAAATAATAATTTATTGTTTTAACGAGCAATTGTATAAGAAATACCCTGTGATAATTACGTGCTAGTACACTGCACACACACTGAAAACATCACAAAAATTTGTCTTTTATGAGATCATGATGTTCTGGAATAAATTATCGAGGCGTATTGTGAACAATTTATCTAAAATAGTTAAGGAATTAAGTGAAAATTTATGAAATTCCAAACTTAACGTCGGGGCTTGAGCCCCATTTCAAGTAGTAACTAAAAATAACATTAACCTATTTATTTCTGCACCAGACAAAGGAGATATTTTTATTTTACAAATTTCTAATGAAATAAGTAATTTCTAGCTGCGGAAATAAGAATCTTTAGGATGTCAGCAATAGCGTGAAACGTATCAAATGATTTGTGATGATAGTTTACTGTCTTACCAGGCACAGAAACTATAGTACTGCAATCTGCAGGTGGAGTGTACAGACTAAAGAACTGATTGAAAGGACGTTCTTGCTGAAAGCTGTTCGTTAAGCGTAGATCTAATTATCCTTTTCCCAGAAATCTTTTATACGATCTCGCACCCAGCGGCAAGAGGTTGAAACAAATCGCCGCTGGTCGATCCGTTTTTCGGCTTCATTTTGATTGATTGGCCTTGTCCGGCCGGCGCTACGGGAAATAAACAAACAAGTGAGCGGTGGACGCGCTCAACCTGATCGAGCGCGCCTCGAGATAACAGGCAGCCCGCATTGTCTCGAGACAGGTGGGCAGACCTGCACATCCTGGTGCCGAATTCGTGAATGAACAATAACAATCGCCTCATCAAACAGTCAGATGGAACCTCGCAGCTTGCAAGTGGCTTACACGCCTTTCGAATCGACAACGATACGCAGACTGTAAACCATATCCACAGCGACTTTCGAAGTTTCACGCAACTACCGCCAGCACTGCTGTGAAGTAGATCAGGTGAAGGTTATTGTACTAAGACAGATCCACAGACAGGTAGTCCGCAGGCAAAATATTAAATATTCAATTCTAACTCAATTTAATATGTCATAACAAGCAGTAAATTAGCAACAATTGTTCACATAAATAGGATACAGTACCTGTACTAAAAAGGGCTATAAGAAAGAGTAAGGCATACGCCTACAAAAAAAAAACTTTTAAAAAGTTATGAATATTTCAACGATCAGACAAAAATGGGGAATTTCCAGGATGTTACTGCATTGATACTGCAATAAAATACGTTTCCGGTACCTTTAATAATTAATTTAATGACTGTTTTATAAGTGTGTTATAAGTATAGACGGCACCAGCGGTACATGCCGTTAACAGTTCATAGGGTAAAAAAAAAACTAAGCCTATATAAGTTGGCGGTCCGTACAATTATTTTTGACGCTTTAGTGGTCCTCCGGTTGAAAAAGGTGGAGAAACACTGTCCTAAGACATTTTTGGCATCCATAAATTACGTGAGGTGTTTTTCCGGATTTACGGAACCTCCCCCCCCCCCTCTGGTGAGATTTCGTGAGATCTGGTCCGTGAGAACCCCCTCCCCCCTAGAAATCACCCTCCAATCTTTTTGAGACCTTTTTTTATGGTTCTTTTTAGGTCTCATCCTTCAAAACCCGGATCCATCCCCACGTTTCGACGAAATACCCCCGTAAATCGACTTTAACGCAATTTGTAGACCTTTTTTTTAACTCTAAAATCCAAATTTTTTTTCTAAAACCTCAAGTGAGATTTCCGTAGATCCCCCCCCCCCTTGGTGAGATTTCGCCAGACCCCCCACCTATTTCACCTCACGTAGTTTATGGATGCCCCCTTTCCACCCTCAGTCATTTCGGCTGACATCGCATCATGTTCGTTTGTCATGTCCTTAGCGTAATTTCAGTTCTCGCGGCTTCATTGTTCCGGTCGTCGGCTGTTTCGTATAGCTGTGATGATTGACCAATGAGTTGCGGGAGCGATTTGTCCCAATATAGAACTTTCCAGCAAGCTGGAGGAAGTATCCTAGATCCGCATAGTTCCCGAAGCGTCATGGACCGAGTCAGTGGGAAAGCGGGAAGGCAGGTGTAGGCCCACCTCAGTCCTCTGTTCTGTAACACCTGCAACCTCTTCAGGTGCCAGCGGGCTGCGGGTCAAGCGTACTTTAACCAGCCTGATTGAAGTGTAGTAGATACCAAATGAACTGTAGCAGAAATGATACCAATAATAGTAGATTAAATATAAAAATATATCGCTTGCGATAGAAGAAGTAAGTGAATCCGGCTATTTTTTAAGTAAAATTACAACTGAAGGCCAAAGCAGGAGAGGTTAAAAACAGAATAGCACTAAAAAAAGAGCCTTCATGAAAAAGAGAAATCTTTTAGTTTCAAGTATTGATCTAGGACTTGCAAAAAACTCTTTAAAACTTTATGTGTGGAGCACAGCACTTTATGGTAGCGAAGCATGAACCTTAGGAATACCAGAAAAATAAAGATTGAAGTATTTGAAATGTGGTGTTATAGAAGGATGCTGAAAATTAAGTGGACACATGAAGTACGAAATGAACAAGTTTTGGAAATGATGGGCGAGGAAAGAAGCTTGTGGAAGAGTCTCATAGAAAGAAGAGTTAGGACGATGGGCCATATACTAAGTCATACGGGATTGGTTACTTTGTTAGTGGAGGGAACAATCGAAGGTAAGAACTGTAGAGGAACACAGAGATTAGAATATATGAAGCAGATAATTAAGGACGTAGTTTGTGACGGGTATGTTGATATGAAGATGTTAACTCAGGCTAGGAAGTGACGGAGGATTGCATCAAACCAGTCAAGAGAATGATGACAAAAAGAAAAAAGATTAATCCTAGCACCAGAAAAATTCCCAGTAGAGAACGTGGTGATTGTAGTCGCGCGCTGGCTCATTGCTCGCCGTCCTTGGTACGAGTTCACCAATTCATCTTGCTGACGAGAGTAGCATGCCGTTGTAGTCCAAGAATCATCTTCCCTAAGTTTCAAATTCCTGAGAAAACTATTTTCCAAGTAGGACTAAGCGCTATGCAGTATTTCTTGTACAGTGAAATGTTTCTGAGGCTGAAACTTCGATTCTCTTTCCTAGAACTGATGCTTGCGCTATAAATGTCTAGATATCTGTGTGGTTTCACAAAGTCTACCTGAGGCAAAGCTGAAGTGCTGTGCTGCAATTCTGGCGCGTAAGAATCTGCATAAGAAAAGTACAAAACAAATATATTACGTCACATGAAAATGAGATTGGCATGTAAGGACACAAAAAATAATTATAGTTACTGATGATAAACGCAGGTAAACATATATTGTTCTGCAAAGACTCGAAAATTTCTTGTATTAAAAGATAACGTAGCTTCAGATGAAGGTATTGATT
Source organism: Vandiemenella viatica (assembly GCA_031002005.1). NCBI lineage: Eukaryota > Metazoa > Arthropoda > Insecta > Orthoptera > Morabidae > Vandiemenella > Vandiemenella viatica. The sequence continues at coordinate 128,935,396 of CM061919.1, forward strand.
GCAACGTACAGCATTTGCCCGTTCATGCTGCGTGACGAAACAATACCTTATAGGATAAACTCTTGGCAAAGACCTAAATTTAAAACGTGGTACCCCGGAAATCTTAATATTTGCGTTTAAAGGGTGGTAACCATAAAATTTTAGTGAAATTTTTTCATTTCGTAGCTTGTCGCTGTCAAAACCACCTAAAGGCGAGGTCGATAACTATTCGGATAGCGTAATGTGGAACAAACATTAGAAGTTTCTATTGAGGTTCACGATACTAGTGATACTGGTCACCTTCTCACATATCTGTGATGGCTTTTAACCTACCTACAAGAGCATTTCTTCGATTTTTGCACCCGAAATTGCATCGAGATTAAGAAAAGGTTATGATGGGATCTCTTAACACCATGTAAATCTGTTCATCTCATTGTTCGGTATGTGACATACAGCTGTTAAGAGGTTGTAGGTCGTCCATGAGCAGTAAAGGATCCGAAAATGTTATCTTTAAAAGCATAACTGAAACTAGCTTTTTGGTATAATTTTGTTGAGCTACCGGTATTTTCTTTGTCGACATCATTAATTTTCTAACATTTGTTAAGAATTATGTTTTTCAACTACCGTAAATAGGAGTTAAAATTTGTAACATAAAACAATAAAGTTATTTTTCCAACGAATCTCGTTATTGTGTTGTTCTAGATGAAATGTCTGTTATTGACATCATGGTCACCACGATTATGTAATAAACTCACAATAAAGAGTAAGAACAGCAATTATCTGATCTCATTTAATCACTATTCATAACCTGTTGTATTAACTCTTTTTCGTTTCCTGCAGGATTTGATAACACCACCTCTAGCAACCTCAAATACACAAATTCTAGCAACTCAGGTCAATGGAAAGTGAAGGTTCATCAGTGTTTTGTAGGTTTTTTTTTAAATGGACGAAAGAAAACAGGAAGAACTCTTTCAGTCTATATAACAGCACCAAACCCTATTTTTTTTTTTTAAAAAAAGAATCCTATGTTAAGAAATCTTTGTTATCTCACTGTATAAATACAAATTTCGATGTCTGATCAAATCTCGACTAGAGTTAATTTTCTTTTTGCATCTTCTTTTTGCTTCTTATGCTTCGTCTACGTCGAGGCCATTAAAGGCAGGAAAAGACTGGAGGCAACGAATGGGTAGGAGTTCGGCCATGGTCTTTTTGAAGAAACCATTCAGTCATATCTGTCTGGAATGATTTGGGGAAACAAAAGCGAAATGCGTCGAATAACCATACCATTAATGGCAGTTCAACCGGAGACTCTTAAATAATCATTTATTGTTTAGTCAGGAAACTGCGGGAAGTGGCCTGCAACAATAAAGTATTAGTTCTAATGAGAGTGCGTGGGAGTATGTTTCAGTCCCTTAAGTTCAGAGGAGTATTCTGCAAATTATCTATCCCCGTTCCACCTAAGCGATTATTCGCCAATAAATACTACAGAAATACTACAGAAATTGATGTACTAACCAATCATTCTCGAGCCATTGACTGAACGTTTTTATTCGTAGAAAGTCCGTCTGCAGTAGTGACGTTACATGTTGCAAATTATGTGTGTTATATTCCTCACCATTCAACATTTTCAAAAGAGTCTAGTAAATGAGTGGACTCAAAGTAGGTGAGCATTGCTGACTCATCCTATTCGACAGTGGTTATGCAGGGAACAACAGATTTCTACGAGCTCTTGTAGAATAACGTTTTCTTTGAATTCACGCTGCATGCTTTTCAGGATGTACTTTCTGAGGTGTGTATGAATGAGGTTTCGTCAACAAGCGGAAGGTTGTTGGTTGGATCGTCCATAAGGAGGAGTACTTGTCTTTTTTTTTGTCATTAGAGGCGGGATGGGACTGGTGATAAGGATCGGGAAGGAATTCGGCCAGTGTCTTTATTGAGGGAAGCATCCCGGCATTCGCCTGGAGTGATTTGAGGAAACCATGGAAAACCCAAATCTGGATGCTCGGACGGGGATTCGAACACGCGTCCTCCCGAATGCGAGGACATAACGTTAACCGTTCAACCACCACGCTCGGTGATACTTGTCCTTGATACAGAGATAGGCGCTCATTTCTTTTTTCCTCCGTCTGTTTGAATATTATTGTAAGTATGCAGATAACTAACATGAGTGTTATTAAGTGTACGGCCATGTATTGTGTTCGGTGTATGAAGGTGAAAGAAGGAAAAGAGTAAAATCAGATTGTGGCACATAAAAACTTCCAAAAAAATACCAGGGACAGCCAAGTTTTACGTTTCTATGAACGGACGAACCACTATCAAAAGTGTTGTATGCCCTCACTCCCTACATGCTGCGGAAATGTTTCTGATCTAACCCAAAACGTTTGGTTCAAAATCTGATGATTAGAAATAGTTCACCAGCATCTATCCTGCTGGCCAAGTCCTGAATGATGACAATTTCCTTCAACACCGGCGGTCGAACCTCGTGCCGAGTGCCAGATACTACCAGAATGTCTTAACATCTCGGCCACGGGGATGTTTCTTTTAATGGAATTTTCCATAAAGTTAAATTTTCGCTCTATAAATATTTAACAAGTGCTATTCACGGGGAACACATCTATTAAAATTTGTTGTAACTGAGACCCTGCAAACATTTTTAACCTGGAGAAAAGTATTTTTGATACTGCTAGACGATTTAAAAAAAATCTGTCCAATAATTCATTAAAAGATTCTTCAAACCGGTTATCAGTACTTTTATAAGGCAAGCTTGGTCGTCATGTCGTCATGTCTGTCACCCTGTGACGTCAAGCGGTCGCGTTGGTTGGCGAGCAACGGTCAGATCCATAGACATCACGAAAGTAGTACCCTGTGAAGTTATGTTCTCTACTTAGGCTTCTGTAATGGTTCAGTATGTAGCAAAGTGTAAAACAAGCACAAAAAGAATGTATTTTGAATAAATCAACGTATTATTTACTAGTTTCTTTTTATTTATTTAGATCTATTCGATATAGACATTTTCTTTAAATTCTCGGTCCACACATGTAGCTGGTACAGTAAACTAAAAAATGATGGCTAAAGTTTATATCGGTAACGGGGGATGTATTAATGCCAGTGCGATAGAAGCTATCATTTTCGAGCAGCAATATTAGCGGAGGTTATAATTGGCTTTAAATGCACCCTAGCTCCAACTAACAACAGGCATTCGTCTTTACAGGAGAGGTCATGAGTAGCTTAATTTTTTTTAAAACAATTTAAGAGCGCCAGTTACAGAAGTTAAAACCTTGCGCTGATAAAAAAAAAGTTCAATATTTATTGCCTGGACCAACATAAAAAATAATATTATGCTGTATGACACAATTTATTAAGACTTTCCCCCCCCCCTTTTCATTGACGCCATATTACTGATGTAATTATTTTAGCCGCATGGAAGCAATTTCAACTGTATCCAGATATAATCTACAACCGAAAAATGTACAGCATTGCAGTTCAAAGTTATGAGCATTATTTAAAAACAATTCTATTTAGTTGACCAACCGCGAAGAATTGCACTGCTATAACACTTGGTTAAATCCGTCACTTTTACTGGTTTAGAAGCTATTTAAGAACAGAAATCGACTGTATGGAAAGCCACTTCCAATTATCGACAGTGAAATTAGTAATTTAACGTCCAGTGACCATTTTGCATCTCTTGTGATAGTTGCTTATGATATCTGGGAAGAATGTAGAGACAAATTTTGCCCAACTTCTTGGATCTGCTTAATACTGAAACCTGTGTAGCTAAAATAATAGACTCCATATATTATTGACTGAGAATTAATTCATTACGACACTGACAAAAGTAACAAGTGTAGAGTAGAAACTAAAACAGTTGTGCCCTTAAAGGCTAGGTAAATGGTACGTAGAATTCTTAAGTTGCTGAATAGCATCGTACCAACTTCGAGCACTAAAAGTGTGGAGATCTTACAAATGTGCACTCTGTAACGCCTTTAAATCAGTGGAAGAAGAGCGAATAGAAAGTATGACTTGTTGGTTGTTAGAAATGATGTTGCATGAGAAGTTACAAATGTTTAAAGGATGTATCAGCACCATATTATTTTATACTAAGCTGTTGCTCTCACGTCTTTATTGTAAGGTGAGTAGTTGCCACTCTGAAAAATTCTCACAGATCAATAGATAAAGCGCTAAAAGTTTGAGCGAATTCCTGAGAAGATAAAATTTAGCTTTACTACACGGTACAATCTCTTCTTTTACCTCCCAGATGTTGTTTTCCTGGCATATCGATAAATTTTGGTGAATAACTTCGTCAGCATTTCGCAGTTGTTAGTGCATGCTCCGTAGAGCGTAGATATCGGCTACGTTTAGTGTGGATTCAAAGTGTTCCCAAGAGTAGGTAAGAAATGAGGGACGTTAACATGAGTGACCGCATCGGCGAGAAATGCGGACGGCCTGGCGATAGAGAGATAAGTGGTACCTCTTCGATAGGGATTTCGGCTTTCGGGAGATGGTCCCGGTCTGTGATGTTGCCGCATACACGTGTCACAATCGCATTCTGGAACTTCACCGAAAGATAGGGATACATTAGAGGAGGGGGAATGGACAGTGGACTGGCTAATTTTTCATTACTTACACAATCTGAGGGCAACGTGAGGAAATTCAAGCGCATTAGAGTTATTTGATGGAGAGCCCAGGTAGGCGCTGGGAGTATCGCCCCTAGTGTGCAGTCAGTCTATTAAATTCCTGCCGTTCCGTGGAGCTCGTTGCCAGATGCTCGCCGCCGCTGTTTAATGGGCGCATTTGGATATTGATGGCGGCTGTCTGCCGCGCAGCTGGAAGCTTGTGATCCGCGGATACCTGCGGTCACCGTCCGACCTCATTTACCTGCCTCCAGCGAAGTTTTTGTCGGGATTCGACCGTGGTACCCACAGGTGCCTCTCCTACGCTTCAATTAATGATCTTCAAAATTATAGGCCGACATCGTTAACATCGTTATTTTGCAGAATTTTGGAACATATCATGCATCCAAACGTCATGATTTTTTGATGAAGGTCAGCTTTGGATTCAGAAAAGGCTGATGCTGCGAAACACAACTTGCACTTTTAGTTCACGACTTGTATCGAATGACAGATGAGCGGTCTCTGGTTGATTTAGTTTTATTAGATTTTAAAAGAGCTTTTACATTATTCCTCATATTAGACTACTTTCAAAATTTTATAGATATGGCATATCTCGTCAATATTCGACTGGGTTGCAGACTATCTGAAAAGTAGAACGCAGTGTGTAGATCTCGACGGTGAGCGTTCATCACTGACAAAAGTGAGATCAGGGGAATGTGAGAGGACCCCTCTTTTTCTCATATATTTATAAAGTAACCATCCCGGCATTCGCCTGGGGAGATTTGGGAAAATCATGGAAAACCCAAATCTGAATGGTCGGACGGGATTCGAACCTCTGTCCTCCACTCTCCCTCCACTCTTACTTAATTCAGTCCACAGCCCGAACGTTGGTTTGATCTTCCGGAACGAGGCATAGTGGCAGTTAAATGTGGAATCAAAATCACACACTAATCTGAGTGTTCATCATATGTGCAAAGCTATCTTTGCCAGAGATGAACATCGGTACAAAATCCTGTGCAAGTTGTGGCTCCTGCCGGTTATCCAACCGTAGATCATAATTTTTGGAAGCAAGCGTTCTTTCACTAACATGCCATGCCATTCAGTGAGGTCATAAAAACTTATAAATGTTAATGAGTGTATCTTTATTCTTCCGTGTAATAACTTGATTCACTTCATTACCAATTTTAAGTAAAAACATTAATTCATCATACAGTAGGGGACGAGTCACAAGTCTTATGTTGTAGACAGGGAACAGTCAAAAAAATTGTAAATTTGCATAAAGTGTCATGCTGACGCCTTCTAGTCATTTTTATCTTCCACATTTATAAAATGAAGTATTGCTTAGACAGCAGTTAATATGAACGAAACACACACACACACACACACATATATAATATATATATATATATTAATTTACCTGAAGCCTAATCTTTCAAAAGAGAATAATGATTCATTTCAAAGAATAGTTTTTATAAAAATATGTGTAGAACACTCAGTAACAAGTTGTTTTAGAAATATCGGTAGATAAAAACAGAAATGTAATTTAGATTAAGACACGTAAAAAGATAATAACTTTCATTATATTTCAGACTTTTGAAGAATTCCTTGGACCTTTACTGTTAATGTCACCAAATCAAAGGGTTACAAGTCATACTTGATTAACTACGAACAAATTTCTCAAAACAGTGTCAATATCATTCAGCGATGTAAAAATATTTGCGTTCTGTCACTGGTAATTTTCATAAATAAATCCATGTCATACATCCTGGACTGTTATTTATGCCCCATCGCGTCGGCCAGACACTTTGTTTGATAGATTTATTAAATTACTCTTGACCACTATAATTTTACAACGATGTTGTTGTAAAATAACTGTTCAAATTCAGATGTTAACAATTATTTCTGATCATGTACGCCGGCGTAAGCATATGAGTGAATATTTTTATTCGCATATGAATTATCCTCCATACTTCGTGCCCGAATCTAGTAAGAGTCAATAAGTACGGCAAACAATTCCTTATGAGAAAGTGCTCAGTACGTCTCCCGCGAATGTGCCACCCCATGCAGGCATCTTCAAATGTGACTATTGCTTGTCCTACATGTAAACATTCGCCCCACATGCTAACACCCCTAAATGTAACCATTTTGAGTATTGTAGCTTGGTTGACCGAGCAAGGTGATACAACTTACTCCAGGATCGGGCCATCTATCTCACTTACTGCCAGCTGAGGTTGCAGGAATTCCAGTCGACATCTTTAAGCATTTAGATAGAGAAAAAGAGAGACAAAGTAATAACTACGGTTTCGGGGGTAACTGCTTTGGAATGGGTTGCAAAGAAAAGTTGGATTTATAGTATAAAACTTAATAAAAGACGTATATTATAGGGTTGGTACACTTCCAAGCTATAGAAAAATGCTACACGTATCAGAAGTACTCCAACGTTGGAAAATAGTAGATTATTCGATCTAAAGTAGTAGTAGTTGCATTTCTGAGCAGGTGGAGGATGGGGAAGTGATAGAATTTGCTTAATACGATGATTACATCATGATCTTTGATCATCTTTCCAAAATTATTTATTATAAACTGCTCTTAATTATTTGTTTCAAACTGGCTTCTCTGAGTCTAGTGGTAGTGGTCATTTGCTGGACATACACATGTTTGCCAGGTGAATATTACATGAGCTTTACATTCTCTCTGCGTGTACCACCCTGGTACTGTTCCCACAGAAACTGCATATGCAGTCTTGTCCTTGAAAGTGGAGTCATGTCAACCACAAACACTGGCGTGCGGTTGCATCGCTGGCCTGGCTATGAAAATGAGACTGCCTCTCTTAAAGCTAATAGTTACTGCAAAATAAAGATTTACGACAGTATAAGCAATATCCAGTCCAATATAAGCCCCCATTTCCTAAAATTTCAGTTTTTTTGGTCGTGTTGTATGGAGTTTTTTCATCCGTTGTTGCGCCTTTACGTGTGGGAAGTAACGCTTCTCTCCAATACCCTCAACAACCTTTCGTTCTTACGTAACCGAATGCCAATTTATTCACTTTTCAAAACAGATAGTTGACGAACAAAGCGTGTTTCGGACATGACGAAATAGTGCGGTGTCGTGGTGGCTCGGGCTGCGTTTCCCTCGCCCATAAAGCACTGTGCGGCTGTTCGCAGCAGGGCGCTCGCCCTCGCATTAACCCGGCCGGGACCATCTTCAGACCGACCATCCACCATTTGTCATCCAGGCGCTCCCCACAGAGAGACCGGCCGCGTTCGCACAACCAACTCTCCTAACAGCGTGAGTCCGGAAAAGCTACACGCCGTGATCGAACAATGCGGCTCGGTCCCACATACACAAAGCAGGATCGATATGACGATACGCGCTCACTGCTTCTGTTTTCTCGGATCTCCAACAGTTTTAAAGGTTCTTAATCTGCCGAGACTTCTGAAATGAGTAGGTAAAGAAGGAATCCAAAGATTATTCAAATTGATATCAGTTATGTACCATGAGAGAGTCCAACTGATTTTAATCAAAGTATCATCTTCACACTTTCGAAGAAAGCACAAGCCGATAAATGTGACAATTACTGCACCATAAGTCTAACCTCACATTATTCAAAATTCCTGACAAGGATAATGTACAGAAGAATAATAAGGATAGTGGAAGACGCAGTAATAAAAGAACAGTTCGGGCTTAGGCACAACCACGGTGCAAGAGAACCAATACTGACTTTAACGTTAATACTTGAAGGGCGGATCAAAACATAATACTTTAAAACTGGAGGACAGCATTTTTAGGTAGTGAAGCATGGACTATAGGAATACCAAAAAGAAGAAAAACTGAAACATTTGAAATGTTGCGCTATAGAAGGATCCTTAAAATTAAGGGTCGTATAAAGTTCGAAATGAACGTGTTTTGGAAATGATAGGTGAGGAAAGAAGTTTGTGGAAGAGTCTTACATAAAGAAGAGACAGGATCGTAGGTTACATTTTAAGACATGAGGGATTGGTTAATTTGTTAGTTGAGGGATCAGTGGAAGGAAAGAACTGTAGAGTAAGACAGAGATTATAATATGTGAAGCAGATAATTCAGGATGTAGGTTTAAAGGCTATATTGAGACGAAAAGATTAGCACAAGATGGGAGAGGATGGAGGATTTCATCAACTAATCGAAAGAGTGGTGAGACAAAAAAAAAAAAAAAAAAAACACCCCTTCAGTCGCGTATTCAATAATCAGGATCATTATGACGATACGCTCTCAGTGCTTCTATTGTCTTCGGATTTCTTACGGGTTCAAAATCAGTAGACCTAACGAAGTGGAACTGTATTGGATAACCGACTATGTTCTGCTTCTCTAGCACAACTGTTGTGTATGTGTGGGTGTCAACTTTCTTTCGCAACCTAATGGTCTGGTTAGATCCTCGATTATGACGTTTATTAGGCCCGGATACAGAGATAGGACAACCAGTTTCTTTGTTCCATTAGGTTGTGTTGTATTTATTTATTTATCGTATGACGAATCTACGTATTTTGCAGAATATACAAAAATGCATGGATAGTTGCGCAGATCAAAAGCTCGTATAGACTTATTTCTTTAAATCTAGTGATTTAATCCATTCAGTTGCTTTAATCAATGCATGGCGAATGTCCATTATTGTTCCTCTGTGGGCCCGAAGAGAGCAGTCAACAACGATGTGATGGATTATCTGTGAGGTGCCTCCAAAGTCGCAATTTGCAGAACTAACCAATCTTCCTTGACTTGTTCAGTCTGATAGATGATTCTCTACAGACGTCTATGGAAATTGAATCCTTGTATCCGCACTGAACGGTTTACAACTAGATATTTTTTTGACTATCGATGAGTGCTCCCATAGACCACAGCTTGTTGAGGTCTAAAGAAGACCTTGCAAGGTTGATTGCTTTGTGCCCTGCCGGTTTGGTTAATTTCAAGCATTTGTTGTTTATTTGTGTAATGTCTGGATGTGTGGGTAGCTGAAGACCTGTGTGTTGGTGTCAGCGACGAAAATGTAGTGTTTTTCATTGTTTATACGAAGATAAATAAACGGTGAAGGTGAATCTCGATGCCGGTTTATTCAGACCTGTGCTCCCGAAAACACGAAGGCAGACACCATGCTTTACTTCCCTATACGACCAGCGAGTCACCATCAACAATATCATATGCGCACTGTTGAGAGAATTAGGATTCAATCCAGACAGTACACAAGCTTGTAATTAGTAATGCTGACCAAGTCCAGAGTGGGAAATTCCTTCTACGACTCAAACCACTTAATCCTTTTCGAAAGTAGACAGCATTATGGTCTTTTAGCGAACTCGATCATTGCAGTGGGTAGCACAACATATTCGTGTTATTATTGTCCAACTATATAACCTGAAAACTAATTTTGATCAGTAAAGAATTATCTCTGCATATGCTCCGTATGATATGGCAAATGTTTCGGAGGTACTCCATTTCCAGGGGCGGATCCAGGGGGGGGGCTAGGGGGCTAAAGCCCCCTCCCCCAAACGTATCTAGGTCCACCCCTGACATTGTAGTTTTGAGACCTTTTTTTTTTTACTCTACGGATTTGAGGCCAGAGGAGGCTATAAATACTACCTTTTTTACGACTCAAGCCCCCCCCCCCCCAAAACAAAAATCCACTGAACGCAAGCCCTCTGAACCAAAATAAATTCACTCAAGCCAAGCCCCCCCCAAACCAAAGTCCGCTCAAGCCCCCCCCCCCAAAAAACAAAATCCTGGATCCGCCCCTGTCCAGTTCTACTTAAACGCATCAAGACATATCCACTGATAACTATTTCAGTACCTCTGACATGCAGTCTTACAGGAGAAGTCTCTAATTAGACATCTTACTACCGAAACACCAGACCACCACCTGACAGTCTTCTTCTTCGCCGCCTTTACCCTACACTTCGGGGTCGACTGCCTTCGATGAAATTTACTCATCGTTTTCAGGGTCAAACTTGGAGCTATGGTTTTACGGCCACATGCCCTTGCTGACGCCAAGCATTTTATACCTACCGTCAGGTTGTTTTAAGTTATTGGAGGAAGTGAAGTGCTGCCATCTGTCTACGAAACGTGTAACTATGTTCAGCGCGTGATAAGTGTATTTTTTGTTTGTGAAATGTGTAGTTTATAAAGCGGAGATTGGGGACCGTCCTGGCATTCACCTTTATAGCCGCGAAAAATGGCCTTAAGTCTCAGTTAGGATGGCTACGCGGCAGCATGGTATCGTGCCCTGTCCCGTTGTACCTTCCAATCCAGTGTGCGGCGCCACAGCGCACTGAACCACACTGGCGGGTACAAATAACCGATAGTGGTTTACGTAAGTTTAAGCTAGATAAATGTGTGCTATACCCTACATTCGGACGTTTGGGTAAATTCGCCAGTGTGAAAGTTTCCGTCAGTGATGCTGTATATGCAAATGATTGTGATAGTGAATGTGTTTTTAGTCCTGTTTGTTTTGTTTATGGGAGATGAAAGAACAGAGACGGTAAAACCTGATCTGGCTCATTTACTGCCACTCTTCCGAAATAATCCAAGTACGAAGTCCTCTCCCGATGCTTGTAAATGCTGCTGAGCTGTAAACAAGTGTGTTTTTCTGTGGGCTGCAGCGGCGACGTGCGAGTGACGTCGGGAGTGACGTGGGTATGTGTCAGGGGAGTGTGTACTGTGCAGCTGTCTTAAAAAGCCATTTGCGCTGTGGACAGAGCAGAGGTGGATGCGCGTAAACAAACGGGCGAGTTGCCGGCCGCCGGCCACATCATTAAAAACGCATTTCTCGACTCCATTAACAGCGCGCGGCTAACCAAATTACATTTAATAACACGCCGGCCGGTACGATTTTACGGGTTCCTCCCGCGACCTCGACCGGAAAGCGGTTTCAGCATTCGGAGATTCTCAGAAAATACCCCAGTTGCCTCTAGAAACGAAATGGATGTACAGTTCTTCATATCATTGACGCCCCAGTAGGCAATAAACCTGCCAACTGCTCAAGTTATGAGCTAGATACGTAATATATAAAGGGACCACTGCATCAAGAAATGCATTTAGAAGAATGCCAAAATCTGCCATAACAAAAGATCTTATTTCTTATATACTGCGCGAACTTTGCTGATGAACAAGAAAGGCACCATGGATGACCTGAAAAATGTTAAAAGACGTATCATGAAGTAAATTCATGGGTCAAGAGTGCTCCTGGATGTATAATACCGACTTCGTTTTTTAGTAAACTGTATTTTTTTAATGAAACCGAGAGCTGCAGAATGGATGTCTGACTGGCGCTAGAAGTGGAATTATTGTTCTGCAAGCCAACGGAACTTCAGTCTCCAGTCGAGGCCTCCGAACAGAGATAGTATGATAGTATGTCGTTTTGAAGTTAAACCAAATTAACCTCGTGCTATAGAAGACAGATCATCTCCACACTTTTGGATCTAGTTAATCTCACTTAAGGCTACGTATTTAGACTTAACCACTTTTCAGTTATTTATCATCCTTTGAATGATCGTTTTATGCTGTAGAATGTATATATAATTTTATCCATACCACCACCCTTTACCATTCAATACCGCTTGTAGAACTTCTTTCCCCAACTCTGGATTAGCCGAGATTCAAATCGTCGCTGCTGTCATAAAGATTACGTCTTCTATGGAACATAACGCACGGAATGTAAACAAAATAGGTTGACACCCTCGATTATGTTAAACTAAGTTCCTACATTGCAGCAGTCAGTTTCAAACAACCAATGCGTAATACTTGACTGGATCTGTGAGCCTCTCATGCAATGAGTTGCAGTGAGTATCATGTCATAGGTCGCATAATACCAGCACGAAACCGCCTTCGGCAACAAATAAATAAATGTTGCCTTACTTGTAGATTTGAGTGGTAGGCGACAGATGTAATGGACTAACGGTTAGTCACCAGTCTATCGTTTCAACCCTTGTTTTGGTATCTTCCTCGGGGATCATTATCGTCTCAAACTTTTGGTAGAAGGACTTATTCTTCTTAACAGAATGGTTACTCACCTGTGACGCTAGAAGAGGTTATATGACAACAAAAGTGGAAATAGCCTTTTCTATTTGAGGAAAGGCATAGACTAGGCTGGGAGTCTCTGGTAGATAGACGACGCACATTTCGTTTAAACTTATTGGTAATCATGTGTACTCCCACTTTCACTTACGAGTGTAGTGAAATACTTCGTCCACCAACCTATTTGAGCCGGAATGACGAAAGATAAAATTAGAGAAATAAGGTGCCGCAATGATTCCTACACAAATTCTTTTTTCCCTCGTACCATTAGGGATTGGAATGCACAACAAAGAGATTAGCTTTGGTGCTGAGCATCCTCTGCCACCCACAATTTTGTGAATTACAGAGTATATATGTAGATATGTAGATGAAAATTAGGACCGAAGGGGTAGATTCAAACAAACTGACGGTCGTTACCTAAAAAGCCCTACTGACAAACCAACATGTCCTTGAAGTTACATGGCAGATATATGACGTTGCTACAAAGTCTCCAGTTCCATTCTAGCCTGGTTCTGAAGGCAGAGGCCACCTGTTGAAAGCCTCGCTCTGGTTTTTCTCCCTCGGCCTCTTCCGGCGGTCGTCGGCTCGTCTCGGGTGCCGGGCATTCCTGCGCGCGCTGCGGCGGCCGTCCCATTGTCCTCATTGATTGACCAGCCAGCCCGTGACAAAAGCGGGACACGGAATTATGCGCAAAAAGGCACAAAACGAGCGGTTCTCATCAGGGGGCGGCTTCACGCTTTGAGCCGCTCATTACCAACAGGCCCGCAACGCCGTCTCGCTTCCCGGGCCGGTGGCCATCACCTTCGCCCGTCGCTGCCAGCGTTTACAATGCAAACTGAGCCACGTTACCCCCGCGTCACGCTTCCGAATTTGCATTCTTCACTGAGTAGCTGCGGATGAAATTGCTACGCTACATTGATCCACATGAGAAAGGGACACACTACATTTACCAACAAGTATTATGGTGTGTCTAAAAAACTATGATGTAACAATCTGACATACTTTCTCAGTATTCCATGATGAGAATAGTGGAGTGAAATGTGTATCCCACCTGTTGCATCCAGGGAAAAGCATTATTCTTTTCTTCAGCTACCTCTCTGGTTTTATCTGGCTGTATATCGTCATCCTGGGTTGCCATCTCGCTGTCAAAGCGTAGAGTAGTAACTACTCTACCCTAATACTCTACGAAAATAAAATGTAGCCCATTTTAGTAAAAACAACAATTTCTTCTAACCTGAGAGAGAAGTTTTGTGAGAGTTTTCGTTGAAAGAAAAGCAGTAAGTTTGTACTACTGCAGAAAAGTAATACATTATGGGGAAAGAATAATACAATTGAGGTGAACTAATAGAATTCGTAAAAACGTAAGACTTTGGATCAGTTGAGAAAGAAATAGCAATGTCATCACTCATCCCCAACTACACTAGTATTGCCTGTTTTAACCGGATTTCATTTAGACATCAGTTTCCATGGTTTCTTTGCGTAATTTACAGTTTTTGTAGTGATTATATTTCATCGTTGACTTTAGGTATACATGAGACATGTTGTTATTTCAAAGTGTTGAGGGATATCACAGCACCCAAACTCTTTTAGCCAATGTGCATTACCTTTATTGTTTTAAGATTTTCATATCCTTTTTATTTTGTGTTTCCTTGTTGATTTTTTCTTGATAGGCAAACTGTTTTCTGTAATATTCCTCTGTCTGTAGGCTGACTTGATTATTGTGATTCATTATTTCGGATTTTCCAATATTCAATGCTGTAATTGTGTTCGTTAATGTTGCGATCCGCGAATTTACTTCATGCAGGTTATGTTTGGGTATTTTTTAAAACTGGTAATGTTTTCAAACCATTTCTCATTGAGTTTGATGGGCGAGCGGTTGAGGTATACATGATTTTCATCACCGATCCTACTCTTAAGATTTTGGTTTTACATCTCAATCGCTCCAAGAATTTCCCGAAATCCCTTAATGTAAATGTCGGTATGGTTCTTTTTCAAAGACTATGACCGAAGTTGTGTTCCACAATCTCATCGTCAAAGGGTTAGATTAGGCTACACCCCCCCCCCCCAAAAAAAAGCATCAGAGTTCGCTATTTTTTTTTATTTTTTTTTCCGGAGTCGCCTGCAATTTAGCTTACGTCAAGCTGAGAATTTAAATCTGCATAAATGTGAAGGGTAAGATGGTTAAAGAGAGCAAATCAGCAGTGGTCCAGTGACGGGCCAATTCCCGACTGACCCACATAATCAAGCATGTCGCCCGCAGCCCCGTCACTCAATCGTGATGGACGTAATGAGATGCGCCATATGTTACCTATCTCCAAGGCTCGCCGCCACAGCATAACAGCATCGCCTGGGGAACACAGTGCCTGTCTGTCTCTTGACGTTGCGAGAACAATGAAAAAATATTGTTGACTTCCCTTGTACAGATCAGGTAGTCTCCCCCGATTTTTGCCAGAATCAGCTACGAATATATCAAAATCACAATGATAATCTGGGTGACATTCTTTCAATATCTTGATGTTCCATAAATATCTGAAATCACTTTTTTTCTTGATTGTTCATCTCGTTGACATCGCTGTTTGAGGCTTGATTGTTGACAAGGAGCGGGAATGAATTCGGTCAGGTTCTTTTGAAGAAGCCATTCCAGCGTCCTCTTGGACTAATATTGGGAAATCATGGAAAATCAGAATCTTTGTGGGTGGAAGAGGATATGAACCTGCGTCCTCCCGAATGCCAGGCCCGACTGTTACCTCTCACCCACCATGCCCGGTTTTAAAATTCTCTCCATTCAATTTAATTTTAAAACTTTTAGAATAGATACGAATGAAATGGCAGCAAACAAGAAAATTCGTCTTGTCATGAATATTGCCGTTTCTATTCAGTTAATTGCATGATAAGTATTGATAAGGTTTGTTTAGTACTAATTGCGTAGCTCGCAAGGTGTTCCTAGCGTCAAGCGCCTAATCCAGTCTGGTTATGCTTCCTGCTTAACTCTCCTCTGTACAATCGGCAACTCACAAGCGGCGTTGCAGTTGTAAACGAATGTTACGGTTGGTTAAAGACCCTTCGTATTTTTAGTTACATATTCCCATTTTCGCTCTTGTCTGTACTGTTGTTTAAACTGAATAATCATAGTAGTTGGGAGTAGATTGTAATATATCTAAAGGCTGTCCTGTCAAACAATGCGAGTATGTGACGTAATATTAGCTCTTAATTTTGTGTTTGTCTAAATCTTAAATAAAACGTTCAGTTAGCAAGAAACTGGTTTTATAGTCCATCTTTTACATTGTTTCTAATATTCTTGAAACTTTTGAAGGACAACCCGCGTGCAATATTGTGAAATTCCATCTACAATATCAGTCATATCACACCAGAATTCCGAAAAAGTATTTCCAGTTCTTATATTTTGTTATAGACCGTCATTAAGATTATTAATTACAACCGCGAAGAGCAGTAACATTACACAAAACGCGTTATCATTATTTCAACCATCCAAGAAATGTTAAAACAATGCCTGTTTTGAACCAATAAACAAATATGAACATATAAGTATGTTGCTAAAATTATTTTTACTGAGATTGATGGGTGAGTTGAAATTACTGGCCTGGTATTCTGGAGAACGTGGTTTCGATCTAGGCTTTAGTTTCCCACTGTTTCTCCAAATGACTTCACGGGAATGCCGCGGTGATTCCTTCTCATAGGGCATGGCCGTTTTCCTTCCCTCCTTTTCTTCCTCAATTCTGTCACGGCTACAATGTTCCCGACATAAAGCGAAAAATTAACTTCGGAAAGGCCTAGTTGTTGTTACCTGGCGTAATCTTTAATATCTGCACACTAAAGAATTCTAACGTTCAGAAAATGATGCGAGCATAATTTACTTTCTTTTAGGCGCTTGCGTAGCACGTGATTCGCCAGAATTATTGTGGGAGCTCTCCGAATACTTTCTCGTCATAAAAAGCTTCTCATTCGGCGAGGAGAACCAGTAGGCGTTCTGAGACCCACCTTCCATAATCTGCAATTCACGCCCCCCGTTTAACGACGTTGTTATTTGTATGATTGATGCGGCCCTTCTAATGATATCTGCCCGGCTGCCGGCTTTGTCGGCAGTTCCCATTGCCCCCGTACCGGGAACCCGACGAGTAAACGGATTTCGTGTCATTAGCAGTCACTCCACTCCAGACTTCCCCTCTCCTCAAAGGTAATCTCTCTTTTCATTGCTACCTCACTTGTAGACGTGGCTACCACGGTAATGATTTCTGTACCATTCGGCAATCCCAACTTCAATGTCAGCATAAAGTATTATAGTTTAACAAAAATTTCTGAACGTTCTTTTCTTCGTTTTCACACTCTCTCTTAGCTACGTACTTACTATGTTTGTGACATTCAGTTTGATTCTTCAGACACTGAAATAACAGTAAGATGTAAACTAATGGCATGTCTGGCATACTGTGATACATACATTGATAATCTTTATGGGTATAAACAGCTTGACATCAAGTTAAAAGTAGATCCAACCAAATTTTTACAAATTTTTGTGTAGCATTCTAACTTCTAAGCTACTGCAGAATAGTGTCGATTAATTTCTTCATGACAAACATTTTTAGAAGTCTACTCTTATTGCACTTTTGTCTGATCAATAATCCTGTCGATCCAAAGTTGATTGATATCTGAATTGATATCTTTTGAAATTGACGTCATATACTAGCACTTACGACTGGTTTTGATAGGGGTCATTAACTTAGGAAAACTATGCCATAATTACTACCAACTACTCAAAACTTGCTTGCGTTTATCTAACCTAGTGATGCCAGAACACTTAGTACTTTGCATCTGAGAGGCAATAAAAAGTAATGCTCATATAATATTTTAAAGAAATAACTACATTGCATGGAATACGGTTTTCAGTTCATCGTGAAAATAAAAAGTGCTATCACTGTATTCGTATCTGTTCTCACCATAAAGATATTGAAATAATAATCTAATAAAACAAAATGGGTAGCATTGATAAAAAAAGGAGGTTATTTCCATTGCGGGATTGGTAGACATTGAGCCTTGTGTTTCCCTTTATGACTTCGATGATAGAATGAATAAAAGTCGTAGTTGCAAAACGTCTGATTACTTTAGGGGCACCATTAAGGATCAATAATTTAATTCAATTTTTAAGTAGAGCTCAATTTAATGCATTCCCTAATAATTGTTTTGTCAAAAAATTGTGGGTTATATTAACTCTAATTGGATTGGAAGCTAGTTTTCAAACTGGTTGTACTTTAAGCGCAAATGCTAGTATGAGTAATGTACCTACGTTAGTTTATATTTTTTTTTAAAATGTTAACTTAGAAATTGCATAAGAATAAGTTACAGTACAATGTGAATGTACTAACTCAATGGTAATTAGTAAGACTGTTTAAGCAGAAGTTTAGATATAGTTATGTGGGGTTCCACGGCTATGCATGATTTCCCCAGTTTTTAACTGTATTTGGTATCTGGCAAATATATAATTCATTTGTAATACCACTGGCAAATCTGAAAACAATGGTAATTCGTTTCCCAGTAATTCCAAATTTACATAAACTTTATGAACAAGGTGTTGCCGCTACAGTTGTAGATGGAAATGTAAGATTTAAATATGAATATGAACCACAAACTGGAGTTATTAAAAGTAGAAGACGTGTACATGGATCGGCTTGTACTGGGACAGACTATTATGTTGGTAGTAATTCTCTTTACGATCGTTTTAGTTCATCAGACAATAAGAAACTTAATGCAGTAACTGATCATGGTATCAGACCGTTATCCCTTCAATTTAAATTAACTGAGTTACCAACAAGGCACTGAAAATTGGTCAGGGCTTTATACCCCTACAATATCTTATTGCAACGAAACAACACTACCCGGTTAGGCACCGTTCAGTTTGTCGTGATTTCTTCAAGCTGAGGGAACATTTGTGTTGATGATGCGGAGCGGCCTCTTACAAGATCTGAACTTCCACAAAGCTGTGGACGGGTCTCCGCCACCTTCGTCACAAGTCACACGGCAGGGCTGCACAAAGCGCGCCGTATTCCAATTTGAGGCGAGTCTGTAAATCATGAGGTTGACGGGGGCAGGTAGAGGCTTCCCGCTGGGCCGGAATGCCACCCCAACCCCGGCAGCTATTTCTTTTGTTGTTGTCTGTGTCTCCGGAACCCCCCGGGTCTGGCGAGTCCCTCGGGACTCCTGCTCACAGCTTGATGTCTGTGGTTGGGAAGGTTCGCCTCCTCCATCAGTCGTGGAGTGCCTCACTGCTACGGTACAATACGGACCTTGTGCCGGGTCACAAGTGTGCTTTACTGCCGGAGCGTGGGATGATCGGTGAAACAACTGGCTGTTCTTTCACCAGGCTAAGAAGTCATGGTCGGAAAAAACGACTATTTCTTATTCTCTATCTGTTTAGGAATAGTAAACAACGCTTCCAGCCTCCAGAGAAAAAAACCATCCTCTGTCAGAATATTCACATTCAGTTTCTGCTTTATGATTCGGAAACTGTAATGTCTTATATTAGAAAATGTCGGTGAGTACATTTATCTTGGCCAGCTTGTAAATATGAGAGGAGATGTAAGTTCAGAAATTTTTCCGTCGCATTAAGTTTGTATGGCAAGCTTTTAGGATTTTTTTTTTTAAATTATTTATGGCTTTACGCCTCGTCGATGTCGAGGTCATTAGAGGCGGCATGGGACTGGGTACAAGGAACGGAAAGGAATTTGGCCATGGCCTTTTGAAGGAAGCATCCGGGAAGCTTCTAGACGGCATTCCATTAATCTCAAAACTAATATGCCCACAAATTTAAAGTAAATAGTTTACGACTGGTGATGAGGCCTGGAAAGATATTGGAGTAGGTATGAAAAGTAGTGCATGGTAGGGAAAAGATGACCATGACCACAAGCTGGCACTCGATTTCAGGCACAAGGGTGTGGGAAGATTCTCTTTTTTAGGTAAGGGTATCAGGTATTGGAATGAGTTACCAAGAAAAATGATGAATAATTTACGGAAAACGTTGAAAGAATATAAAGATAAAATTTGTAGACTGGAAATGTAGGTGGGTGCAGAATAGGGGGAAGATGGGGGTGTAGGGAAATTGCCACCGGAGCGTGTGCTCCATTGCCTCCTTGAAGTGTTTATTGGGCTGGCAATGTTGCTCTAACGAAAGATGGATAAAAGCAATGTTGGACTGAAGCCCAATCGATCATCAGAGATTGGTAGGAAGACCATCAGACCGGATGGTCCAAAGAAATTACTCACGATTATTGAAGTATCGCCCTGGATCGTTTGACCTGAAGAAGACTGCTTAACTCTGTAGGGCACATCATTTAATGATTGAATTAGTTGGTTCATAATGATGATGATATTAATAACGTTAATTGTAGAGTGAAATAGACATAATCATTTTACCATAAGGTACACGCGACACAGAAAAGCACATATAAAAAAATCGGGCAAGTTCCTTCTTCACTAAAAAGGCTGTTAGCATGGCTTCATCCGCAACGTACCTTGTATTCACTGTAAAATGAATCTTGACATAAGTTTTATTGTTTCGTCTTTTTGTATATGTATGTCTACCCTGTCCTGTCTTCTTGTGCCGTTAGTAATGAACTTTTTCTATATTCTTAACACCCTCTCCAATCAGCATTTTCGTTGTCTTTTTTTTTCCTAAGAAAATGAAGGGAAAGGATATCGTTGACAGAAGGAGTATAGGTAAAGGGATACAACTGGCAACGAACGAGAAGTAAACAGGAAATGGTTATAGTAAAAAAGTAGTAGTGCTCGCCAGCGGCGACCCTTGAAAACTGAACCAATAATAGAACTGCGGTCTTCATGATAGAAGGCCATTCGTTACCATTCCAACACCGTTCATCCAGTCAGCAAGTATCACTACAAACATCAGTAGTCTTCGGTGCTAATAATCCGGATCAAAAATAAAAATCCCTTTACTGCAGATTTATGTGTGTGTGTGTCTGTACTTTTTTTGTGTGTGCGTGTTTTTGCGAATTTGTATACACGTATTTATGTATGTTGCTGTATGTACTAGTGGTTTGAATGTTCATATATGTCTATTTGATAGAAACGTTAAAGACAAGTTTATTTAGCTGAAGCGACAGAAACTGTCGACCGAATGAAATAGCTTCCCGCCCTAGTATTAACAGTCATACTTTATGACTGCCCTAATAGACTTCGTTCTGACAAAAGGTTACTCACGCTTTGAATGACTCGCCCATACAATGTCATTTCATTATAATTTTTCAACGTACCAGTGATATCAGTTTTGTTTTTAATATCTTAAATATTAAGAAACACAAGAAAACAGAGAAGCATAGAAAGATATCTGAATTAATGATTCACTGCAGATTCGATTTTTTTCTTATGTTGTTACTTGATGTTATTTGTAAACACGATAATCAGGATACTTTAAGCATCTATTTGTTAAAACATGCATGTCATTTCTGCGGCTTACTAAGATTAAATATCATAGTTTTTTCCCACCAAAACAAATAAATGAAGTTTCACCCACCAAACAGGTGTTAACGGGATTTAAGTGCGCACACGTCGGCAAAAAGCATCAGTCACTGCCAATCAGGCTGTTCGTAAGTGGGTGTAATAATCGTAAAACGGAACTCTCAGACATTATGAAGTCCCTTTCTCTCATCAGCTTTTGTCACTCTTGTTATGCCATTAAAGCGAACTGAATTGGTGCCAGACAAACGACAAGGTCTCGGCGCTTAACCCAATTTATAAAAACGAATTTTTGCAATGCCTCCAACAATGATGCAACCATTGAGAGAATTAGTTTATAGGTAATGATTCTTTCAGGAGCCTAAGTGGGTGACTGATTTTTTTTCAGGTGGAAGGAACAGTATTCTTGAACAAGATCATAGATTCGTACATCAGGTAAGCGCAGGAACACAGTATGATTCTGGTAATGCCTATTCTCAAGCTGAAATTAAGTATGCTTGAAAAAAAGGGAAATAATCGATTGCGGTTAGTGGGGAATGGAAACAGGACAAAATAAGCAAGACAGCTACAGAACAGATTCGCTATGTGTCGGGTCTAGTTGTAAGAGTTGCACAGTGAGTGGCAACTTGGGAAGCACTCCAAAGTTGCTAGAATGCCGCTGCATTTAAACGAACAAGGAGAGCGCAATGAGAGTGAGATCAAAGGCGGAGTCAGATGAAACGACGCCGTTCCCAAACAGACGTTGCTCCGCCTTCACAATAGAGACTGCCGGGAGTCATTCCAGCGGCAGCGGACGAGGTGGCATTTGTTTTCTGGATAAAACAAAGATAAAAGAAGAGTAAAAGTAACGAGGTGTTACTGGATTAGTAGGTTCTCAGCACTGTCGGTACAGGTTAGACATTGAAGACACTGCAGAAAAGGGAAGGAGAGGTGCCAAGTGCTACGTGTACCAGGCACAAGGGTGTGGGAAGATTTTCTTTCATAGATGGGGGGGGGGGGGGGTCATGGATTGGAATAAGTAGCCAAGAGAATGATGAATAATTTTCCAAAAATGCTAAAAGAGTTTAAAGTTCACATTTGTATAGGGTGAAAGTAGATGTGTAAAGGGGAAAAATGGATGCGTAGGGAAATTGCAACGTGAGAGCGCGCTCCTTAGCAATTAAATTAAATTAAACAAATTCCAGCGGTTTCTGAGAGAAGATTAACAGTCTGGTGACAAATTTTCAAATAGTCACCGTAGTCCTGCTTTGGACTAAATCCTTGAGCGATCATGGAGATCAGTGATCATAACTATTATTACTTATGTTTAAACTTTTGCCGCCTGGCTGTTTTGCTACTCGCATACTTTTTAATTGCCTTAAATTGTTTGACAGTTTCATGAAAACTGTTGAGCGCCTTCTTTGTTAATTTTTCGAAGTACCAAACCTCCTCGCCTGCAACTGAAATCATTCCCGTTTCCTTCTGACCGAAATCAAAAGCTACGCATGGTCATCTTCTCCATTCCGCGTAAGTCTTGTAATCTGCTTCAATATAATCAGACCTCAATTCAAATGTATGGACTGTACAACTGTTTTGTCATGGCTCTTACGTCTTACAACTAAACAAAAAGCTTTTATGGTATACGCGTTTCGTGTTAGTTTATAATATCTTCTGCTCCGCATTTAACATATATACATTGGTTGTCATTAATTTGAGTTTTTGAAGTGGATTATGTTGACTTACGTTATTGTCTGCTTACAGTTTTGAGCTTGTGAGTTCGAAATTTTTTATACTAGCTGTATGTCACACTTTTATTTTTCTTATTTTCTTTCGTAAAATCGTGATTCCTAGTGAGATTACACCTCACACGTATTAATTTACTAGTATCTTGCGAACTATATACAGCTGTGCTGGTTTAGTAACTGCTGGAAACCAAAAACTAAATCCTGACAAACTAGTATTTTACTTAATAGCTTTGAGTATTAGTTATCACGTGTGGAGTGGCGGTTTGTTTGACTCATGAAAATGTGTCTTTTTTCTTATCTTTAAGTGTCATGAACAAGGTTTGATTTGCGAGGTATATATATTCATTCATAATTTGTTTAGCGTCTCAATGATATGAGTTATACAGACGCAGCAAACTCTTCACTCACGTCATGTCTTTCATTCCGATCCAACTCTTTTGACACAAGAGTTATTGACTGCGTTCTACGCTAATTTCAGCAAATAAATGTAGCTGACTCCACCTCCTCCTTTTGATACTGTGAGATCCCACTTCATCAGACATTTAAATAATAATAATAATAGTAATAATTTTACAACTTAAACAATAAAGGAATGTATTTATTTTAATAAAAGGCCGTACAGTATAGTAGTATGTGAAAATGGGTAAATTTAAGTTTTTATAATATTTTTTGTTTTGTTGAAGTTGGTAGGCTGTGTTATGTTGTTATGTTTTTAAGCCAAGGAGAAGCAGATGTTGGATATATGTGAGATTTTATGTTGTATCAACGAGAACTGTAAATATTTGAATTAATTACGTTGTGTTAATAAATAGTAGTTGTTATAAAACAACATATACTTTGATTTTATAGAGAAGAGTAGGTATAACTAAATTTAATCTGTGAGGTGATAGCAGAAAAAACGTGTGAGACGATATCCTGGGGCCACATATATCGTCCAGAACGTGCTATCGATTATAGATCAGATTGCAAAAAAACCTGGAAGGATTGGTAAGGCCAAACAGCATTTATTTAATTATCGACTAAAAGAGGATACCTCGCAATACCCATAATGTGGCCCCCCTTTTATTTCAACATTGGAAAGCAACGGTTGTATAATGGTATTGTATATCAGTTCCCTCACTTCGCCTGTAATTCCTTAATCATTGTCTCCACAGGACGCAATATTTCGAAACCTCTATACATACCATCACACCTAGGACTCTCACAAAACTAAGATTTTTATCGAGCGACGTGCTTAGTGGGTTATGAGGGCCAGACACCACGGTGACGCAATGCGTAACCATCTTCTTAAGGCTACAGGGTATTATTAATAATACCAAACGAGTTAATCCTTCCAGGTTAAGTAAGCTAGAGCTTCAGGTGGAGTCGAGGCTAGGGAACGTGTTAGCATACATGACTCACAGAAATGACACATTTAGTCCCAGTCCTTAATACTGATCCAGAAGACCACTCTGTCAACGATAATGATTTGAGGTATTTAAGTTTAATGTTTCACGTCTTTAAATGTAAACAAAAGTTAACTGAAATGTCGAACTTGTTTTTTAAATATATCTTTAGTCTCTTGACCTCTTTGAAGCAATCCTCCATCTCTTCCTGAGCTACTCTCTTAATCTCAACGGTCCTATTGCTTCGCATACTCTATTAATTACCTCTTTTAGAATTTTTCCCGTTGACTGTACCCTAGACTAATAAAGAAGTCAATCCCTCACATCTTAAAATGTAGCCCGACATTCTTCCTCTTCCTTCAATGAGACTTCCAAGATATTCTTACGTCATCAATCATTTCCAAATCAAAATCATTTATAACTGTCCTATCCACTAATTCAATATTCTTCTGTAATACGTCATTTCAAATGCATCACTTTAACTTTATTGTGAGGTTCCTAAAACTTTACTACTATTAAGTGCGTTGATCCATACTTACAGTTTGAAGAAGTTCTCATTTCCAGTCCTCAGCCAATGTTTTAAAATGAAGTATTTCTGTTTTTTGAAGAAGGCTGTTTTCACTAGCGCTGTTCTGATTCAGCCTTTGCACCCCTCTAGGGAAACTAGGTACATGAAAACAAATGAAAGTCTGTGCAAAAGTATTAACAAGATCTTTTCCAAAGGGGTTTTAATACCTGACAGCAAAATGTATTAGGAAACGCTTATAATCTTTGCCTCATTTGATACTGACCTTGACAATAAAAACAAAACATTTTTCCACCAAAATCTGGCAATTTAAATAAGTTTATTTTACAAACGGGATCAGTACTTCATATTCTGCAAAGTGATATGGATATCAGAAGGATACAGAGAATACAAATCAATTCAATACTTATCATTATAGGAAAGGTAGAACCAAGAAATTAGAACGTGAGAAAAGCAATGTTTAGCTTCAGTAGTATAAAGAGGTCACAGCAAAACAGGGCAAAGTGTTAAACAGCTCTGGGTTGCAGCAGAAGTCTTAAATCGATAGAACGCCACGCTTTGAATTTCGTAGAGAAGGTACTACTTAGGAAAATGTACGGCAACGGAAGATGGTATTTTGTGAAGTGCTGTTAGAAGGGTGTGTGATTATTGTGAAGGGATAAACGTCTGGGACTGGGGGTTGTTTTTTGTGGCTTGTGCCGATCCAGAAGGGACTGGTCCTAAATCAGACTCAGTGACGTGGTGGAGAGGGGAGGGGACCCACGTACAAAGCCGACTCGCGTTGCCAAAACGCTCTCCAAGGCCACTTACCTGCAGCGGCTACTGCAAGTGTTCTGATGGCTTTCCGACCCTCCACAATGTGGGAAACTAATTAGTCGCAGCCCGTTAGAATTCTTCGCTTCCTGAGAAAATTAGAGTTCAGCCGCGACTATGAGATGGGGTGAACATCAACCCCACCGGAACTGATGTGCTTTGTTAAGCTCGCATTCGGCAAAACCATTATAAACTTATAAAATTCAAATCCCCCTGCAATGACTCCGTACTTTAAAAATTAAGAGTTGTTTTTCCTATTAACAAAATCTTGTACTGAGAGCGTTAAAATTTAAACTTAGTTTCATTTCGCGGCTAAAAAATGTAACAATTTACCCAATGTACACAATCGCTCGTGGTAAGTAATGATCTATTTTACTCGTTCATAAACCAGAACTCAGAAGAATTTTAATGAACAAGTACGATTGCAGATAAAATACGCCCTAAAAATGAACCAAAACTTTTGAAAAACTAACAGGAAAATTTGAGAATGTGGCGAGTTTCTAGATATGCAAAAACATTTACACAATGACGAAAATTTCCAAAACGAATACGTAATGTGGGTATATAACTTCAGTGAACTGATGAAGGATCTAAATGATTAAATTATAAATATTTTTATGTTGATTACTTGATGTTAATTACTTCTGTAAAAAACTCTTAATTACAATTTACATCTAACGTTTGTCGTATAACAATTTGACCTATAAATTATGACTGCACACTGTTATAACTCTCTGTCGTAAAGCTGCCGGCAATACCTTACTACTGAAGTCGCATACTCGAAGGTTATAAAGTCCAACCAAAACGACATACAGGTACTAAACCTTTTGATTAAATCTGGCCTCAGAATTCATTTATTTTTCACTTGGAGCTTTACGTCTCATTCGAACCAAGGTTGTCAGGGGATTGGAAACAATGGGCAGGAAGGACTTCGGTTATAGCCTTTAGAGGAAACTATTTCAGCGTTCACCTGAAATAATTTCGGGGATCCTCGGAAAATCTAATTCAGGATGATCAGACAGGGCACATTTTCGATGTTCTTACGAATACAAGCCCAAGCGTTGTCCACTAGTCAACAAAACTCAATCAAATTTGCTGAAGTAAATTTTTGTCGTATAGCAATGTTGTGACAAAGTTTTGAAGTTGCTGCACATCTCGCCTCTGTCAATAGCTAAACCTCTCGTAAGTTCAACGCAGAAACCGGAACATCTCTCGCACACAAACCAGGGTCAAGCCACGTTCACTCAAAAAGGTGCCGTTGGAGCGCACTAAAAATGGGGGCTTTCAGTTTTCAAGGCGTAAAATATGATTTCGGAGAGTTCGTTACTTGGTGAAGGACTCAGATGATTTCCATTTTACAGTCGAATGATATTAGAATGTTTCGCCGCCTACCTCTGCCATTTTAATCAGGTGATAAAGTTAGAGATTGTGAAGACTTCATTGCTTCATGAGTGTAGTAATACAACATTACAAAATGTCCAGCAGAAACTGACACAAACACTTCGCACATTAAAAATGTACTAATATTGAGTTTGAAAATGAAAATCAATTCTCGAAACGCGTCACGCACAGTGTAAATTAAAACATCATCAAAAGTAAATGCGTTACAGTAAAATTATTTGCTTACCAGTCAATTGCAAACAGTTACAGACTTTCATAAGGCCATTTATTATGAATAAAGTGAAGAAAAAAAATACAACAATCATATGCCACAATGAGAGTTATTTGTATCTTTGCCCAATTTATAAGCATTAATCGAAGAAGAAGACTCTTTAGTTACATATACTTTGGATCAGAAGATGCCGTTTGTATAAAGTGTTGTTAGATTAAACGATGTTAAAGCAATGAAAGCGCTGTTTAACGACTTCGTTGCCGAAGAAATGTCAGTCTTGATGCCTTAAAATTCTTTCCTTGCATTAACTGGGAATAAATCCAAGAATTGAGAGTCACATTTAGGGCGGCGAGCCAGTGGTTGGCTCAGCTTCTAGAAACACTTGTTTCTAGATGCCTCGCTGGGTCTGATAGCTCTTTGTGTAGCATGTTTAGTGCCCCTGGTAATGCTAAGCTATATATGGGGGCTTAATTTAGTGACAAAATTTTTCCCCCCCGAAACGTTATCGTATTCCTGATAACTGTGATTTCAATCTATTCGGATCGTCAACGTCGAGGTTATTTAGCCAAACACTTTCATGGGTTTTTATTAGGCAGGAGAAGAACATTGACTATGGTGCGTTTTGCATGTCCAGCAGAGTTGATATCTGGAGAAAACGATAATGTATAACACTGCACCGGTATGAGAACCGTAATGCACATTAATTCGAATCAGTCAGACAGGATTAGTGCCACCTCGTTCAGTCACAAAACTTATTGCACGCCGCGATCGTGATTCCACAAAATATTTCACCATCTCTGTATTTACTTAAGTGATTTTTCCGAGTGGATTTTCTGCGTCCAGAGATGTTCGAGCCCATTGAGTATAGAATGTAATAAACCAGGCTCGTTATTCGGGTCTGGTCCCATCAGCGGGATTTCAATACTGGAATATGAATGTAGTCGGCCGGTGCATCACGGGAGGAGCCACGTGAAGGGGAACTTGTTTTTCAACATTCCAGCCAGATTTAAAGCTTAGAGAGGTCCAAA
This sequence comes from Vandiemenella viatica, assembly GCA_031002005.1. Classification (NCBI taxonomy): domain Eukaryota; kingdom Metazoa; phylum Arthropoda; class Insecta; order Orthoptera; family Morabidae; genus Vandiemenella; species Vandiemenella viatica. The sequence goes on from CM061919.1 coordinate 128,963,588, forward strand.
CGTGAGTGTGTCTGTTGGTGTGTGTGTGTGTGTAGGGGACAGGCGGGTACTATACACTGCAGGATGGTCTACAAGTTATCTGCCAAACCGCGAGGGAGTGTTGGGAAAGTAAAAAGGATCTGACAGACACTGGTTTCGGTCTTTCAGCTTATTGCTGATTACAAAGTGTAAAAGTATATAAATACATAATTGAAATAGTACAGGAAACGATAACCATGAAAACACAGACAAGTTAATATTGATTTCTAATCCATTCGATGAGTTTTGGGGATCAATTTTGGGAATCGATAATTCCTTGGAAGGCTGTTTAGAGCATTGAAAAATTCAAGCAAATGCCGGTATCGGTCTTTCAAAAAGGCCATGACCGAGATCCTTCTCGTTCCTTGCCACCAGTCCTGTCCCGCCTCTAATGACCTCGGCGTCGACGAGGCGTAAAGCCATAAGCAAATAAAAATAACTTGCCTGTAGGCCATTTTCCCGCCATTGCTTCCTGAATGCTTTTGAATTAAATAACGTCCATGGACAAATGTAAGTAACTGGTGAATAAACATTAATCATACCTTAACCGTTATTAACAAACGGTGTTTAATTTTAAAATGTTTGGTTAATGTTTTTAGATTCAGCATCGCAGTCATTAACTGCAAACTCTCTCATTCGTCACTCAGATACTGAAGTATCACATCTAAAATCATTCGTTCGTCTTCTATTTAACGGTACGCAAATTTTGCGAAGGTAGTTAACACTTTTGTGTGGATTGCTGGCAATAAATACACTTTGTCACATATATGGAGATTTTTGTGTTTTTTAACCAGCCAAACTGCTTTGCTATCTTAATTTTCAATGAGATCTTGAACATGAGAATGGCGGGATTTTATCAGGCGAGATTTGGGCCTTTCTGTATCTTCATTAGTTGTTATGTCTTCATTGCTCTAAATATTTTCATAAATTCATAGTGCAGCCTTATTTATTTATCCATCGTATCGCGAAGCAACTGGCTTAATACATGTAAATATATACAAGGACATGAAAATTGGTAGTATTCACAAATCGATGTCCAATTGTTGCACCCACGCTGAGAAAGAAGTTGTAGCACTGATAACATCTTGAGATAGTCCATCGTACTTCCTTAGAGGGCATTCTTTAATAAACAGTCACAAGCAGGTGAATACTGAAGTCCCCACTTAATGGAGCATGGCGTTGTATTTGGCGTGTTCTGTTATTAGGCGGATTAGTTTTACCCACCGGTCCCTCTTCAGGTTCTTCAATAGTGGAGCCTTTATACGATTGTTAAACGATAATTGAAAGCGGCTTAGCTCTAGAAACCAGCTATGTAGTTAGGGTGTCATGGTTGACTTACGAGTGCTCGATATCGTGTGCAGTGCCTAGATAATCATCATGTTTACTACCTCAATGCGAGTGTTACTTAGCTGAACCTACAAAACGTTGTTACTGGTATCATTTTAAAGACCTTACAAATATTCCTGTCTCAAAAAGGAATTACTCTATTTTCTCGGTGCAATATGCTGGGGTAAATGTAATTCTAAGTAATGATAGGGTTTTGACAGCACATTTCGAAGTGGAGGCTCAAATTCCAGCTCTTTTACTTGACCAATTAATTTTTGTACCTTGGTTCCTTTGATAGATTTTTTTTTCCTTTTCTCAAAGCACATTAGATGGAACCCAGACTGTAAGTGTAATAACCTCAAACTTCATGCCCCCCTTACAGTTAAGTTCACGTGAGACATTTCTCTGTTTCCTTGGCTCCAATTAACATAAATTTTGTAGATGTATCTTCCATTTCCCAACATTTTAAATCTAAAATAGGTATAAATTTTACTTTAAGTTGAAATTTTCTTCAAATATACTACATGCAGACACCAAGTGGATGGTTGTTTCACTATTTCATTGTAATTGTAAGTACAGTTTTAGCATGAAGCATTCTCTCATTATTTTGTCGTGGGCTACATTGTAAGCCTCTGCCTATGATTTTATTTTTCCTCTTCTTAGACTCAAGCTTGTTCCATGTATTGCACATCTTGACGAATCGTTCGAGGAGATTATTTGCTTACCGTACTTTCTTCAACAATATGAGTATGGCGTTCTAGTCATACTCCTGCTGCACATGAAGTAATATCTTCATTGTGCCAACAAAACTACAGAACAAAGATGAATACACGTAAAGAATAATATACAAAGGACGATAAAAAAACCTTTATGAACACCCTCGGGTGATTTTTCCTTTGCGAACTGTGTCCGGCATTTCCATCGTGGACGTGAATGAACCGGTTACGCGGTTGACTGCGTTCACGGAGTAGTTTGGCAACACTTGTTATTTCATTGTAAAACAGAAATAACCTTAGAGGTATAACGGTTATAAATCCAGCTGATTGTGCAGTGCATCTTTAAATCTATGTATTACGTAGACAAAGTGTTTACCGCCGTGCTGACAGTTCGTGTTCATTTCTCCCTGGATCGTAAAGTACACATCATTCTGGTGCAGCACGACACGTTTTCTTATAGTGGGTGGAATATTTTGAATCATATGCTGTAAGTTCGTTAAGATCATATAACCACAATACACGTGGGAAACTGGTATTCGTATTGCTGTGCTGTTTGGCCTCCAGAACATGACTCCTCCTCGAGCAGGTTTTAGAATCGTTTGGTATACGTATGTTTTCGAATAAGCCAGTGGCTTTTTCTGGTTTTAATAATGCTTGACCTAGCTGTAAATTAAAAGACAAAAATTAATTTTGTATTGGCATCATCGGGTGAATGGATACAAATGCTTAAATTTCATGTAACACAATTCGAAAGCGCAGAGTTTACTTATGTTTACTTCTATCTTTAATTGACTTGTGCATAACAGTAAAGAATTAGAGGAAATAACACTACAGTATCGTTAAAGAACCAAAGTGTTTATGTGACATCTGGTTTACTATTTAACTGACAGATCCGCCTTGCACTTCAGAAATATATATATTTAAGTATGCTACTTTATATACAAGAAATTGAACTCGATATTACCCCATTTTCAACCAACAGAAATCAGTTGAACGTGTTTAGTGCAGTGCAACCACAGATAGTTAAAAGATACTGGAAACTCTAAAATGATAATATAGAGTGAGATGAAAGGCTGTAAAAAAATATGGTATCTAATAATGGCAGATAACTTCCGACACCTGCCTTCATAATATAATTCATTCAGTCAATGTTTTACGCATTCGCCGAATCTTTTAGAAACGTTTTTTCATGAACTAATAAAAGTCAACAAAGAATAACAAATCGGAATCTACATTGTAACAAAACTTTTATAACTGTGTTGTAAATTTGTATTCAAGTAGGATATTGTTGAACAGAAGCTATAATATGACACCTTCTTTTATACACGCAAAAATAAAAAAAATATTTACTTGACGTAAGGAGTATTAGAGTATCGTTATCACTAATAAGTTAACCGAAATTAGTATTTTATGCTGACACGGAATACGTGTCTAGAATGTAAATAAAATGTCTTACGAAATATAGATGGCTAAAATATGATATGACAACAAAACTATGCACAAGGTAATTTGTTTATAATTTGCGATAAATGTGGAAGCCAGTTTCGTTTTTTTCTTTTTTTAATTGCATTTAACATCTGTGGTATTTTGTGGTGTAATCGCAGTGTTTTTGTGTTGCGATTGTTGGCAACGCTGGCCGGGGGTGTCGCGAAGTACACGTGTGTGGGTCCCGGGCAGAGCTGACAACCCCGCCCGCGCTGCGCCCTACCTGCAGCTAACAATGAGCATCCTTCACGGCCTGACACCCCCTAGCCAGGCATTCCGGCCGCTAGAATAACACAACAGCCAGCGCAGCCTCCAAATCCCTCCCGTATTGTCGGCGGACACTATCGCCTTCGGAGATGGATACACTCGTTAGTGGAGTTTCGGTCCCATTGTGTGACACTGCGGCCAATACCTAGCCCAGGTGTAAGGCTATTCCACAAGCAAGTTTTCCAGAATCCAATATAGCTTCCTGCCTGTATGTTAACCTTGATATGCTAATAGTTTAGTCCTGCTTGATAATTTCGTAAATCGAAGAAGTGTTCCGTCACTGCAAATTCTGTAAATAGTGCTCCTTAGGATTTCTCTTTCCACCTTTATTAATGCTTGGATGAACTACAAAATGAATATTTTTCCGTACTACAGTCATCTTTACTGTAGTGTTCAAACATGATGACGGCACTAAATTAGTTATACTCTGATATTGTTCAGCCACATACATTTTAAGTGACATTTAGTTAGCCTACATCAAAACTGTAAGAACTGGTAATAATTTACGTGCTTGGAAAAAAAATCGTCTCACTACGAGATTGAGCGTAGAAATTCTTAGCTACAGTTCTGTTGGCCGTTTCTCCCAATCTATCTTCCTTGTCTCTCAATCTTTGGATAACTACCTCGGCACCTCTTCTTTTCATATCCCAGACGATCTGCCTCGTCGATTTGTTCCTCTGTCTAAAACTATCTTGGTCCTACGTTACTCTTCTATTATTTGGATTTGTCTATACCATTTCAATCTTCTGTGCGCCGTGTCACCTCCTTGTATGTAAGTAAGTTCCTGTCGCATTAACACCCTGCAACTGCTCGTAAAATTTATTTTAACAGTTCTCAACTTTCGATCGAATCTATATGTCTAAAATTTCCGAGCTGCCTTTGCGTATACTTTTTTAGCATTTATTTCGATTTTATTTGCGTATAACACTGTTTTCAGCTTACTTATTTCCTGTCTAGTTTTGTTGTGCTACCTGAAATATCTTTCTTCGGGAGCGTGCACAAACTACGTGGCTCGGTCCAGGGGGAGGGGTTGGCTGGAAGGCTACGCTGGGCTACGTGGGGGGAGGGGAGATTCCGAGTCAGGCCACGTAGCTTTCCTTTCGTAACATTTTTCACAGTTAAAATGAGAAACAGAACTCACAACAGCATGTGGATATTTATTTCCCTCACTTAATTATCTCCTTATGCAATTTACAATCGTCTGAAAAGAGAAAACAGTACAAAATGTCTTCTGGAATCAAAAGGAAAAAAATCTACGTGCTACGGGGGAGGGGGGGGGGGTGTAAAGGCAAAAACCACGTAGAGCTACGTGGGGGGGGGGGAGGGGAGGAGGGGTTCACAGGAGACCAAAATGGAGTTACGTGGTTTATGCACGCTCCATTACTTGTGCATTTTTATGTAACTAATACCCCAAGCTGTATATATCTCTGACATCCTTGTATGATCTGTGCCTGTATCAATAGATGTTCCCTTTTGTAATGGTAGTAGGGAAATCAAAGCAAAGAACAGAAAAATACGAAAAATCAATTTCCAGGAACATTTGTGAAATATGTGATTATTGCAGGCCATTTCTTCCACAGTTACTTGTTAAACTAATAATTATTATTTAATAAATACGCCAATACAATTGTTGGGTATTATTTATTTCACGGACGCGTTTCGCCTCTCGTCGAGGTATCTTCAGCGTACAATGTCTTTCCGTAATATGTGATTAGTTTTAACTTTTGAACATAATGTTTTTTTTTACATATAACGAAATTATTCTACTATATAGGAAGAATAATATAACCTATATTTACATATCAGTTTTGAATTATCATTCAGAACGTCTTGTTTACATAGGTGTAATAATCTAGGATTCATATCATAACTTACATTTCCGGTTTGAGGTGTGGTTGTTGGTCGCCTGTGACCTCAACCAGCATGCTGTTTCCACCACTGAACCTAATTACACAGTTTGGATATGGTTGGGGTCTTATGACTCTACTGGTGGTCAATTTTGAAGCACAGTTTTTGATGCACGTCATTGTCAAACTTCAGTTTTCGTGTGCGCGCTGCTGCTGTTCAGCTGTTTTTCCCGGCGGTGCTCTGTCGGAAGTGGCGTGAGCGGAGGATTTGAATTTTGTAATTGTATTTGTGTGTGTTTTGCTTTGTTTTAGCAGAAGTGTGTGTGTATGGTGGATGGAGCAGACGCAAAGTGGTGTTAATTACTGTTGTGGTGATGTTTTGTGTGTGTAATGCTGTTTTGTGTGCTTGAATGATGTTTGGTTGGTTAAGTTTTCATGGTCGTTAAGTACGTGTTTTCCTGAGATTATTCCTTTTTAATTTGATAATTTTCTTGAAAAGTCAGAATATTGTCTTTCTTGTTGTTGGTTGTTAGGATTTTCATGTCTGTATTTATGTTTGTGGAAAAATGGTCATTGTCTAAGAGATGTTCAGAAAAAGTTGAATGATTACTGTATTTTAAATTGTGATCATTGATTCAGGGTTATAATACGTATTATGATCGATCGATGACGATAAAAAAATTTAGTCACCAAATATATTTGGCAAATAAAACTGTATTTCTCGAATTATTTTCAAGCTAACAATCGGTTCGCAGAAGACACTAAATGAAAGGAAGCTACGGCAGCGAAGCATAGTGTAATTTGAAGCTCATTCAAGATCTGTCAGATATATTTCTACCCAATTTCTAAAAAATACTTGCAAAACGGTTTATCATATCAGTATATTATTCCACTTCAGAGAAAATTTACACATGAGATATTCATAGCCTGTGGTGTGAGCTCAACATTTATCTACCAGGAATAGAAATGAAACAACGGTTAAAACTGATTTAACGTCTCGTCAGTATTTTCACGACAGAGAGAAAAAGGTTAGCGTGTGAAGTCAACATCTGTATCGAAGCACTGTAGAGATGTGACAAATCGAACACCGACCTCTACCGAGAACAGCGCCAAATCGGGTTGGATGCCCGAGCGAGGCGAGCACGAATAAATGGACAATCCGAATAAATCGCCGCCATTAAAATAATGATAGGCTGTTAATTAACACGATATGTGTACAGATTACGGGCGGCAGGCTATTCGTCAGACTCCACACGCCGCGCACGAACGTTCGCGACCTCGGACACTACAAAACGCCACGGCCGATCATCCTCCAACCTGTTACTAAGAGCCAACTAGTGAGCACAGTAATATTAAACTGCTTCGATCGCACTGCACAGGAAAAAGTTTCAAATATCACTAGCACTAAACAAAAGAGATTTGTGATTAATAAATTTTATAAATAAAATTCCCGCCTATAAAAAACTGTTGTAGTGAATGTTCTTCATTATTATCCAGACGTTTTTCTCCCTTGTGATGCAGGGCATCATCATTAGAGATATAGTGATAATCTGTTTTTAAAGTTCCAGTTGAACATTCTTCCAATCGTTTTCTTACAAGCCTTATACCAACGAGCAAGACTTGTAAGACAACCGATGATGCCACACAAGATATGGGCGAAACGCGTCAGGGGACTAATGCATAATATTCACCACAGCACGACGTTTTGTTTATAAAATTTATTGTTCAAAAACTGCGAAAAATGGCTTATAACCAGATTAATATTAACGATTATACGCTTAGATACCTACATCCATGCATTTGCCTGTTTCGGAATAAAATCAGCTGAGGGTGTAACTTTGGTAATAAGGATACTGTCACATGGAAGCCTTTCAGGTAATGCTGTTGTGAACAAGGGCAACTAACGAACGATAAAATAACAGCCATTGTGTCAAAAGTAGGACTGCCAGTTCCTTTCCTCTGGAACCTACAGTTTAACGTGAAATCCTTCGTGTATGCTTCGACCTGGCGTAACTCAAATGACTAAACACAAATCTTAAAATGTTCCTGCGCCTACCAGGGTTTGAACCCAGGACAGAAGTAGTGAAATTGTGAAAGCAAGCACCTTAACCACGGAGCTATCGGAACCACTCAACACTTAGTAACACCGTAAATGAACGGTCTAGTAGCTCAGTGGTTAAGGCGTCCCACTGGAGTTCCAAAGGTCCCAGGTTCGAGTCCCTCTCTAGGCGGAGATTTTCGTAAACCCTTGACGTGGCTTTCACCTCTGGCATCTCTTGTTGTGTAATGTAAGAAGACCGAGCGTGGTGGTGTAACGGATAGCGTTCTGGCCTCGCATTCGGGAGGACGGCGGTTCGAATCCCCGTCCGGGCATCCAGATTTGGGTTTTCCATGGTTTCCCCAAATCACTCCAGGCGAATGCCGGGATGCTTCCTTCAAAAGGCCATGGCCGAATTCCTTCCCATTCCTTGCCCCCATCCTTTCCTGTCTCTAAAGACCACGTTGTTAAAAAGGGACGCTAAACTGTTACAAAAAAAAAAAAAAAAAAAATGTAATGTAAGTACGCTAGAAAGCTTCCGTGGTTCGGATTGTACGTTAAACTTTAGATCCTCTCTAGTTTTAATACGGATGTGTACACATCCAAAGCGAATTCAAGCCAAACGAAGGCTTAACATGGCTCTAGTTGGCCCAAACGTACGTACATACATATAACACATAAATACTGGGGAAGGCAACAATAAGTCAAACCCAAATTTCCTCGGGACAGCCGACAATGACAGTCCAACGCCTTGCCCATCAGGTATGCGTTTTTTTGGGTTTTTTTGGTAACTGCTTTACGTCTCTTTATAACATCGAGGTCTTTAGAGACGGGAAAGGATGGGGGGCAAGGATGGGGGCAAGGAATGGGAAGGAATTCGGCCATGGCCTTTTTGAAGGAAGCATCCTGGCATTTGCCTGGAGTGATTTGGGGAAACCATGGAAAACCCAAATCTGGATGCCCGGACGGGGATTCGAACCGCCGTCCTCCCGAATGCGAGGTGAGAACGATCAGGTATGACACAACAATTTATGAATGTTCCCCAAGCTTGTCTCGTCTACAAAGTCGGATGGTTCGAATCTCCTCCTCTTGAGCGGGATCTACGATTGACAAGGATCACCCAGCTAGCAGTATTTTCTTATACACATGGCATTTTGATGGCGAGACTTAGCACTTCGAGGCACCGAGCAACAGCAACCAAGCTGGGCAGACATTCCACACCAGAAATTCACCGGAGGTCTCCACCTAGCATTCGAAATGCTCGCAGCGTGCAGGAAAACAAAGCAATACACCGGTAACCACGTTCCATACTGCAGGAGGGACAAGGAACAAAGACCGTGCCTTGACAGCAGGTTGGGGGGCGGACGGCTGTCCATCCACAACCTTGCTTCAACTTTTTTCTCCCCTCGCGCGGCGGGCAGCCTCCACCGGACCTTCTCTCTCTCCCGGATACAAATTATACTGGAAGCGTGAAACATGCTGAAACAGCAGTATGTATTATAATATGTTAATGGCTGTCTTCTATCTCACGGGGACGGCGTAATAAAAACGCCGGGGCTTCAATTTTACGTACCAGCTCTCTGCGTCCGTATCATTACGCGCTGGCCAGTCGCGGAGATGGCCGCCGATAGCAAACTCGTCATTATAATATTGCTCGCTATCATCAGACCGGCATCGGGTGTCCCTAGGGCCAGTTCGCTATCTAGCGCGAGTGTTACACATATTAGGCGACCGCGCAGCATTGCGATGTTTATCGTTACAGACGGGGCATCGGCGAGTGACCTGGTATAGCGCCCTCTGCTAGAGGCAAGGCCATGAGATTCGCCCGGAGAAGAAAGGAACTGAAGACCTGACCGATAATACGATCGTAATCATCGCCTGCATGCTATAGGTTATAGTAGTCTTTCAGGATCATATCTAGTCTCGCTGTGGCTGGCCATTTGATCCTTTCGGTCTGACAAGTGTTATCAACGCCTCTGCGGATTTATTATGGAAAGCTTCTCGATAACGAATAGTATCTACGAAAATAGGGTCGTCGCTTATCGTGCTGTTAAGGCTGACAGGGTCAGATTGGCGAAGAATGAGCTCCTCGTTACCTTCTAACGCCACGGTACTTCAGTGATGGTATGGTAATCAGCAACACCGAGTATGGTGGTGTAACGGATAGCGTTCTGGCCTCGCATTCGGGAGGACGGCGGTTCGAATCCCCGTCTGGGTATCCAGATTTGGGTTTTCCATGGCTTCCCAAATCACTCCAGGCAAATGCCGGGATGCTTCCTTAAAAAGGCCATGGCCAAATTCCTTCCCATTCCTTGCCCCCATCCTTTCCCGTCTCTAAAGACCTCGTTGTTGAGAGACGTAAAGCAGTTAAAAAAAAAAGGTAATCAACACCAGGTTCCAATAGCTTTTTAACCTAAGTAAAAAATTGTCTTCCGAATCCGTGATCTGCAATCCGAGTGAGTCTGAAAAAAAAAGGGCCGTTTCGCAAGTCCAGCTTCGAAGAACCCATCAGCTTAGCAGTGCGCGTTGAAGCACCACTGAATTTGACTCAGAACGTTCAGCGGGACTTATTCATTATTTCTCGGTCCTTACGTACCGGAAGTTTTTTACACTGTTATTTAGGCGAATAATGCCACGGTCCTCAGTTTTACATATGCTACAAAAATTGGCAATTATCATACGGAATAAAGCCTACAGGATTATCATCCGCACTCCTTCATTAAATTAGTTTAGGTTACTGACCACTACAGCGATCCGAGGGCTCAGTGGTTAAGGCATCTGACTGGAGATGGAAAGGTCCCCTGTTGGAATCTTTCTCGCGGTGGGAATTTTCATAGGCCTCAACCCGACCTTCACTCCTGGTACAGCTTGCTGTGTAATGTGAAGTACGCCAGAAAGCTTCAGTGGTTCGGATTCTATGTTAAACTGCAGGTGGTATGATCACTGTGCTAGGTTAGGCAAGAAGATAACGAACTGGCTACACTGCCTTCAATAAAGGCTAAGTATACCTCCTTCGGGAAGGTCAAGTCAACCTTTGGGTTGAACACTAGTTAACTTAGTGACCATGGGGAAGATCTGAACGATGGAACCTTCTAGAACCAATTGTCTGGCATCTTTAAGATCTTGTTTCTATGAAACATCTAGTCTTCATCGAGATCCGACTTTCGGTCATAGTGGTCGTGGCCATAATGACTGATCTAGGGGGCTAGATCAAAGACCGGTTGTAAAGATGTGAAATTCCAGATTACACTGTATACTACAAATTTTGCAGTACTTATGTACTAAGAGGTTAATAGTTTAGCAAATTTATGACAAGAAAACAATGAATATTTGTTTTTATATGAACCACACTACTTACACTACTGTTCCATCCTGACTTGCATACGTGAATAAATTTGTTAATGACATATAGATCTATATTGCACCATAACTATGTAGTTAACTGATATCGCTATATGTGATTATTGCAGGCCATTTTTTCCACAGTTGCTTGTTAAACTAATCATTATTTAGTAAATACGCCAATACAACTGTTGTTGGATATTATTTATTTTTCGGACGCGTTTTGCCTTTCGTCGAGGTATCTTCAGCGTAGAATGTTTTCTGTAATATGCGATTAGTTATAATTAGAAAATAATGTTTTTTTTTTTTTTTTTTTTTTTTTTTTTTTTTTTTTTTACATATAACGAAATTATTATATCTATAGGATGCATAATATGTTTTATATTTACAAACCAGCATGCTGGTTGAGGTCACAGAAGACCAACTACCACACCTCAAAATGTAAATGTGAGTTGCAATATGAATCCTATCCTATTAGATCAATGTAAACAAGCGTTCTATATGATAATTCATAACTGGTATGTAAATATAAGTCATATTATGCATCCTATAGATAGAATAATTTCTTTATATGTAAACAAAACAAACAAAAAGAAACATTTTTTTCAAATTATAATTAATCCATATTACAGAAAATATTGTATGCTGAAGATATCTCGACGAGAGGCGAAACGCGACCGAGAAGTAAAGAATATCAAACAACAGTTGTATTGGCGTATTTACTAAATAATAATTAGTGATATCGTTATGGTTGTCACAAGCCGCTACATTAACAGTAGTCTTGAGATGCTGCTTTTTTGTTTTCTTTGCAATTAATCAGAATATTAGCTTTCTCTCCTACACTTTGGATGACAGCGTTCTGGAGCGCAAGTGTGGTTCATCATACAACTCTTAAGAGACTGCACGTTCAGACCATCCCAGAGAGAGCAGTACAATTAACCGACATATTTAAAAAAATATAAGAGAAGACAGGGCAACGTAATTCGGAATGGAATGGTGCAGCTACTAGAGAAGTCTCTCCAGTATATTCCTACGCGTTTTGTAACAAAATCTCAAAGGCAATAGTCTAATTTTCAGCACGAGAATGTTGGCGTCTCCCCTAAAATTCTATACTGAATTAGATTTTCAGTACTCCTCCTTTCTTAATCGTCTTTTAAATAAGGCACTAGAGATTGCCTACTAATACATATCCCTTAGGCTTATGAGACATGTTTTGTACAGAACAAGTGCCAAAGCCTTTCACGAAAATACATGCCAGGAGCAATGAAGACATTCGGTGTAGTGCAAACCATAGGCAGTAGTGAAAAAGTGGATACCTTATTTAATCCAGAACTAGTAAACTCACGGTTAAATTCGTGATAAATAGGTGTATACTACACTAAACTAGAATAAATTGTCCCAGAACAGCAATAATTGCTTAACAAATAGTAGCTTTCTGCTGGTTCTCCATGAAAAAATTATAGAATTGCAGTTGAACGTAGAAAAAAACGTAAAATGGTTAGTAATTGGTAGTTTTATTTACTGTAAGTATTTATTGATATCGGTTGAGTTGCAGTGAAACTCTGCGAAAAATGAAGTGCTAAAATGATAATTTAATACCATCACTTTAGTAGACTTTTTACTGTCATCAAATTTCGATTGCGTTGATACATATTTTATGAAAATACACAAATAAAGCACTCCTTTATCGTATTGCCTTAACGAGCTGGTGATAAAGTTTCAATTTATTGCTCATTCCGTCTCACCGTGGCTTAAAACAACTGGGTGCTCCTACCGCGTAAAGAAAATCTGCATCTTAACTCGGAAACTGAGCCACGAAGTTTCCTAGCAGACTTCACATGAACAACCAATCCTTTGCTAGATGAGACGGAAATTTGAAACGAGATCTTAGTTGATGTGGTTATCAGACTGCTACATTAGTCGGCCTGTTTGTTGCTGTGTTAGATCACAACCTTTTAGTATTTTATGTAAACAAATTAAATCTACTGAAGTTAATTTTAAGTACGATGCTGTTCAAATGAACTGAACTTACAGGCACACGATTATTGGCAGTATGGACTAGAAAAATTTGTTTAAGTACATAGTTTATCGCATTCTTTAAATAATATTGAATCACTTAATGCACTGCTATTTGAATAGTGTATGAATAAGATCTATCAAAGGGAGTGAGATAATCATCAACCTTTAAAGACAGGATAAAAATCTAAATCTGACTCTGATTGTGAGCGGCTGTCTGTGTTTGACAGTGCTAGCTTCTAGAGAATAAAATTAGATTCTGATCTAGAAACTAAAAAAAGTATTTAATTTTAAACCATCGTATTATTTTTGACACCGGTATGATAGCTCAGTGGTAATTGGCAGGTGTATGTTAGATGTCGCTGCTTGAATTCTCCCTCACTGCTATTCACTAGTGGAAAAGGTGCTACACTTTTTCTGTAAATAACATTGTTTGTAGCATTTTTAGCTGAATGATGAACCATTAGGCCACCTAAGCGACACTGGTTTCAGGAGGCAACGCATATGGTTTCTGTAACAGCCATTTTGCTGAGTCTAAACCAGTAATCCCACAGGGAAATGGGGACTTATTACAGTTGAAAGTGAATTCCGAACAATTATGCGGACTTTATGACTTGCCGATGCCATTAGAACCGGGAGAAAGCTAACGACAAGTAAGGGGGAAAAGTCATTTATAGACCTTTTAAAGAACCATCCTGGCATTCGCCTGGAGTTTTTTTTTAGGAACAACGACCAAACACAGCATGTGGACAGTAGTTATGTTCCGATACCATCAAAGTATCGATACTTACTCAAATGAGTAGTACTCAAAATGTCTTACGATTCTTACTCATATGATTACTGCAAAATCAAGTAACACGCAGTAAACATTATTATTTATTTATTAAAATTATAATAAAGCGCACATTGTAAGCAAACTTAGGAAGGTTTTGTCTCATCTTTACATTTTTACTTATTATAGTTTTAACACTTTTAAACAAAAAAGTCCGCTTTTGGAAGGTTTCCCAAAAAAGCAAATTGTTACAAATATTTTAGTGACAGCTTGTTTATTTTGTTTGTCATTGTTTCACCTTCCTAATAAAACAAACATTCACTCGATACTATCGTTGTTACAACAATAAGATACTGTTGTGCGTGTTTATACAGACAAAGAAATATTAAGTTTCATTTCTTCCCATTCCGTAAATGGATTGCTTTTTAGAGACGTTACAGTGTTTGACAAGCAAAGAGAGACTTTGTCACTACGGTTTGTTTTCTTTTTCTTTTTGTGGCCGTGGGCTATCTTTTTGTGATGTTTCCAGAAGTCATATTCCTGTGAAACGTTAGCTGAAGCAGTTTCTTCTTCCGATTCACATGGACACTTAGTTGCTCATGAACTTTTTAGTTTTTGTGTTGGGCTATGTCGGAGCGATCATTGGGAAATGTCCGCCAAGTACTTTATTATAATGAAATAGAAACTTAAAACAAACTCTTTGAGATTAGATTGTCTGTTGCAGTTGCCTATTCTAAAACTGATTTTGTTTGATTTTCAATGCTACCAGTTTGACGTCAGCGGGAAATTAATTTGACAGGCGTGGCTGAGTGGCGTAGCAGGGTTGATACGTTCAGAATTTAACACGGGTGCGTTTCGATACTTTCGATTCGATACAAGTACTTTTCTTCCGACACCGAGTAAGTATCGAATGGAGTAATTCGAATACGAAAAGTACTCGGTATCGAAACAAAGTATCGAGTACTTACTCGTATTTACTTGTATTGAGTCATCACTAGTGGACAGTCAGACTGGTATCTTCAGAACGACCAAACAGCTCGTTCAGTTATAAAGGGAGCGTGCACAAACCACGTAGCTCCATTTTGGCCTACTGTGAACCCCCCCTCCCCCCCACGTATCCCTACGTGGCTTTTGCCTCTAACCCTCCCCCCCCCCCCCATGTAGCACGTAGCTTTTTTCCCTTTTGATTCCAGAGGACATTTTGTACTGTTTTCTATCGTCAGACGATTGTAAATTATATAAAAAGATAATTAACTGAGGGAAATAAATATTCACATGCTGTTGTGTGTTTTACTACTCATTTTAACTGTGAAAAATGTTATGAAAGGAAAGCTATATGGCCTGGCTCGGAACCCCCCCCCCCCCCCACGTAGCCCACCGTAGCCTTCAAGCCAACCCCCCCCCCTGGACCGAGCCACGTGGTTTGTGCACGCTCACAGTTCATTCTACCTCTAAGTAAGAATCGTGTGGATTCAACTTTGGAGTGAACGTGTTACTTATGCCTAGTTGGATAAACAAGATGTTTATGCGAAGAAGTGGACTGGCATAGTTTGATGGGTTCACACGTGACGCTTCAGATATTATTTCATACGTGCGCTGTCTCGAGATACGTCGCTGCCAAGTTGATGACCAAGGTCGATCAGCTACCGCGGCCGTCTCCCGCCTGCCGAAGACGGTATTGTCCACCGGTAAACTGGACGAGGGAGCGGTGCAGCGTCTTCTCCGTGCAGCGTTGTCGACGGCGCGCGGACGATTGGCGAGATAGCGAGCGGGAGTAACGGTGCGGCGTGGCGCGCTGGCAACGTCGCCCAGCGGCCGCCGCGCAGCTCCGCGGGCGCCCAAGAAAAACAAGACGGACGCGGTGCGCCGCGCTCGGCGCCCGAAACGCGACGGCCGGACCGCACCGCGGCCGCCCCTCCCAGCGCCACCTGCACCGCGCCGCCCACAACAACAACAACCGCAGTGGGCACTACCTCTGACATCGCGACCGTGTGCGTTAAAAGCCTCCTTACCGCACCAGGGGAGATTTGGTGGTCCCAGGTCTCAACCGTACAGGCGCATTCTACATCGATCACCATTTTCGGACCGAGCGTGTTGAGTGAGCTCTACCGTTCTGGCCTCGCATTCAGGTGGACGCTAGCTCGAATCCCTGTCCGGTAATCGAAAATGGGGGTTTCCACGGTTTCCCCATATAACTCCAGGCAAAAACCTGCGTAGTTCCTTCTAGAGGTCAATCCCGATTTCTTTCCCGATCCTTGTCCACAGTCTTTTCACGCCTCTAATGACCTCGACAGTAAAATCGTAAAAATAAAATATTCATGGAGTAGAATTGGCAAGTAACTCTGAAAATAAATAAAACGAATTGTAGTAAAAAAAATAAGGATTTTTTTGTTTTCTTATTACAGGTAACCCTACATTACCTCCTTTTTTCTTAGGGTTGTACAGCACGTATACGTCGAGGTCATTAAAGCTGCGAGAGGATCATTTACCAGACAGGAGCA
This sequence comes from Vandiemenella viatica, assembly GCA_031002005.1. Classification (NCBI taxonomy): domain Eukaryota; kingdom Metazoa; phylum Arthropoda; class Insecta; order Orthoptera; family Morabidae; genus Vandiemenella; species Vandiemenella viatica. The sequence continues at coordinate 128,979,916 of CM061919.1, forward strand.
TGATCCGGAAATCTAGTGCATTGTATATTACCGGAATTTGCAAATAGCTTTGTGATGAAAGTTTGTAATTCTTACATCATTATTGAGAATTTTGCAGAAGAGTCTCACAAAAAGAAGAGATAAAATAAGGATTCTTGACAATATTTAGAGACATAGTCCCGGGAAGAAATTGTAGAGCAAGATAAAGATTACAATATGTGAAGCGGAGGAATGTTATGTTGCTGTTATAAAGTTTTTAGCTCAAGATGGGAAGAGGTAGCGAATTATGTCAAACCACCTAAGAGATTGATATATTTTTTTAATCTGCAGAGTTATTGAACATTTTTAGGTATAATAACGGATATGAGATAAAATTGTGTCAGTGTCTCATGTCTTCTTTTGTGATGTGAAAGGTTTACAGGTTGGACAGCGTAGAATTAAGGAAGGCAAATAACTTGTGTGAAGAATTAGATATGTTTGCTTTCATCCCTTGTGATAACAGTCTCGTAAATTGGTAATTACTGCACCGAATTGGTCATTAGCTTTACTTTTATTAATAAAATACCTTCACTAAATGGAATTATCATGTTCAACTGGCATATGCGCGCTGTGGTTCAAACAATTTTGGGACACGTTGTTTCCGGGTGTACAGTTATGAAGAGGCAGGTACGGGGGGGGGGGGGGGGAGGGGGGTAAGTAGCTTACCACACGATGCGAGGAGGCAAGATAATATCTTAAATCCATCGACAGCAGGCATACGAATAATTACCTCGTTTGGTCGTGTTTGGTGGCTTCCATAGAATTTGTTTACAGAATAATGACAAAAACACGAGGATCACCCTCGGCTTTCGAAGGTGGATGTTTGTTACTGTTGACGAATATCAGGATTTGAATGACAGTGAATATGTTCACAGAGTGGTTTGTGAACGCGGACCCATAATAAGTCGCTTAAAGGAGGAATCGAGTTTTCTGTAATCAATGACCAAGGTTTCCCAGAACGATGAGTTGATAGGAAAATCTTTACGGGTAACGGAGAAACGAGGAAGACAGTGTGTGTAATGTAGCGAATAAAGTCCACGATAAAAAATATTAATATTGTTATTGGGGTACTTATACGGGCCTTCAGCCACCACGTACGGGGAAATTGTTGCATGTATCCGACTGGTGAAGGGCAGGGCCGCCTTAAGGAATTTCGGGCCCCCCTGCGAAGTTTGATTTCGGGGCCACCTACTTCTTTTCTAGATGTACTTTTGCCAACACTTTTGATAATTTTCGTGACTTTATACACACAAACACACACACACACACACACACACACATATATATATATATATATATATATATATATATATATATAAAATTTGTGTGTAGAGATTAAAGAGACAGCCTGAGGATAAATATGTGTACAAACGGGCTAGCAGTTTATTGAGTATTAGCTTCACCGAGTCTTTGGTGTTTTATCAGTGGATCTCATATGGATTTCCCAACTACTGTCATTTTCATTTCTGGCTAAGCCCTGCTGCCCAATGTGTCAAATGAAGTTGTTTTTGTATTCAATTTTATATCTATTATATTTAAAATCCACTTTTTGTATACGACATTTCTTTTCTTGCCTTTCTTTGCTAGTACATATTGGTTTTGGGGGCTAGAGACACGTGATCAGGCATACACATTTTAATTCAATAACTTTTTATATGAAACGTCATAAGATGAATGAGTTTATTCGAACGAAATTATATAAATTGTTGAAACAGGTTCAGAGCAATACACGCCTATAAATATCCTATATAGGAATGTTGTGATTACATCAGATACGACTTTCTCAAAACTCAATATGGTGAAGGACTTCTCGTGAAACTCCACGCCTCGCAATCTTCTATTGTGAACGCAGCTTGTTAACATTCTAAATTATTTATTTTAGCAGGAAAATTGTTCTTTAAGTAAGGACTAATTTTCAAGTGGATCATGGTGGGGGCCCCTCAAGCTTGGGGAGCCCCCGCGACTGCAGTTCTTGCGGTAGCCTAAAACTGGCCCTGGTCAAGGGGCGTCCATTAATTACGTGAGGTGTTTTTCCGGAATTCCGGACCCCCCACCCCCTTCTGGTGAGGCTTCGTGAGATCTGGTCGGACTCTCCTCGCCCCCCTCTAAAATTACGTGAGAATTGACGGAGACACCTCCCCCCCCCTAATCTACCCCTACTAATCTACCTCGTAAGAGATTTCCGTTGATTCCCCCTCACCCTTGGTGAGGTTTCGTGATATTTCGCCGGACCCCCCTTTCCCCCCTATTTCACCTCACTTAATTAATGGACGCCCCCTGATGTAACGTTCGCGCCAAGGACTGACGACTTGAACTGGACCCACGATGGCAGGTAACAACACATACCCGGCTCCAGAGTAGGGGGTTAGCGAATAGTCCACCGAGAGTTGTCATAAGTCTTGCTGTTAGAGTTGGTTTCTGGCGTTTGTTGCTAGGACAGTGATCTATCTCACTTTGGGTAAATCAATCTGTCTGCACCTTACGTCCTCGCTGGTGGCACATGGAGTGCATACCTCGGCGAAGTTGCAAACACACTAACCGGTAAAGCGGTTCACGAGGAGTAATTCACTACACTGAATTTCTCTCATGACCTGAAATAGCCTTGTGATTACCTTCACGCACATAAGAATCTCATGCTTTGTTTTCTTTCGATGTTGACTCTTGGTGGTCGGATAACTTCCGTTTTGCTAGAATCAGTACTTGTAATTGATGTCAAAGTAATTTTCCAATTCGTGTTGTTTCATTTATTTGCTGATTTTCATATTTACACTCAGCAAACCGTAATGGCTGCATTTATTGCAAAAGTCAATACCGTTAACATTAAATTCTGTAAAAGTACTTATTGTTTTAAAGGAAAATAATTTCCTTAGGATAATTCAACTTTCAGCATTGAAAAACCCAGGAAATTGTAAAATAAAAATGATTACCAACTACTGATCACTAGTTAACATTCTATTATGGATCAATGTTATACGTTAGTAATTCAAATGCGCACAGGTCTTCGTAATTGAAACAGAAGGGAAGTGGGTAAGAAAACAATCCCAGAGAGATCCAACTTTCACTTCAAAATTATAACATCTCAATACGTATCATTTGAGCGCTATAAATTTGGGTACTTCAACGACTTTTGCTTCGACTTTCGTTCTAATTATGCGCCTCAATTTAATACTGACAGAATAAATTGCCGTCAAGCTATAAATCACTCAACAATTATTCAAAATTTCTTGTTCATCGTTTCTTCCAACAAGGTTTTGTCTCATTATTTATGCATCGCTTAAGATGGAAGGTATGCAAACAGATATGAATATACAGTATGAGACGATTCCGAATTAAATATTACATAAGGGCTGAAACCATGTTAACTTCTACTGTTGCACATCGCCAACAAAATTACCAGCAAGTGTATATTATAATCTCAGAATCAAAAGCATTACCTTTAGATTCAACATTTTGATATCACTGTAAAGTGTATTTCTCTTGAAAAAAAAGGTGAAAACTACTTTTAAATAGAATACACTATCTGCCAAATTTTGTTTTAATATAGTATTTCCAATAGTTACAGTAGTACAAATACCACAATTTTTTCTCTCGCTTTCACACAGTAAGATTTAATGCATTCCAAACAATTGGGAATGTTATTTTCGAAAGTAAAATTAATCACAAAATTTCAGAGGAAAGTGTTAACGTTGATTTCTTTTGTGGTACGTCTGGTGTAATACGTTTGGTGATAATGATATTGATTTTATGGCTCATTGATTTCTTAGTCATTGATCTCGTTTGTTGGACTCTGATATTGTTTATCATCTTGTTTTTCTGGAATCTCTGAGAGTCATAAGCTGTAATTTAGTTTTGATTTACTATGAACCTAATTCACCTTTTGTTAGCAATTTCCCTACCTATATACTTCGACATTGAGTTGATTTTTAGTTTAAAGTATTTAATTGTTTCTGGTAAGTTTTTAACAAAATGCCTCGATGATTCCCTGAAGTCTCTGATTACCTTACACACAACTGGAAACTTTCCTATTAATTCATTCTCCTTTTAACTGAGTGCTAATTAACGATCATATTCGTCTCTTCTCTTATGTATGCTACTGCTAATTCTATCAGTCGGGATCTCATTACCAATGTATGGATTCCTTTCATTCGCTTCTAAAGTACCAGTGACTCCTACATCAGCTTCTTTATCATAGCAGTTAATGAACGCATTCTACGATAATTTCAGCAAACAAAATTTTTTCTTTCTGTGTTTGATATCCAATAATGTCCGCAACTTTTACACATTTTGTCGCATCATACTCAACCAGAGACCTCACTCACCACTGTAGCGCAGTTCTCTCATTTAAAGCTGCAGGTATTTGATACCTATCTCTTCCTGCTAAGATGAGTTTATTATCAAAGATATGCCAAGATATTTACACTTATTTTACTCCATTGATCTGCTTCGTTAAATAAAACAGGCATACTAATCGTATTCTGATAGCTAGGACTGTCGTAAGTACTCATGACAGCATCTGCGTTGCTGAGCAGTGACAACAACACATCTGTATAGAGCGGAAACGTCCGGATAGTGTTGTCTAGCAAATGACCAACCTGGAGATCATCTCATTTGGTCCTGTTGCCGCCGCTCTTCGTTACGTAACCCCAGCTCCATTTGATGGCGAGGTGCCGGCTCAATCCGAGTGTCTGATGACTCCTCTATTTGTGATCACACAGAGTTCGCCCAGTTACGCCGTCCGTGGGAGGGAAGCGAAAGGTAACCATTAGAGGAAGCTGAAGCGCCGGGACGGGCCACACTTCACGGCTGATTTGGGCCACTATCCGCACCCCATTGTCCCTCCGACCAGTCCGGCATTCCTCGGCACTCCATTGTCCGCTCTGCCACATCATCGCTCCACGGGGCTCCATCAGGAAGTGCTCGCTATCTCCCCGTTCAGATTCGCCACTGATTTGCTCCACTGAGCGACAGCCTTTCACGGGCGAAGACAACAGCGTAGTGTTGGCAAATGTTAGAAAAGGCATTTGAAGACACCACACAATCGAGAAACCAAATGCTCTAGTGCAGCGTTTCTCAACCTTTTTCAACCAAAAGACCAGTAAATTGTCAAAAATAATGCTGCGGACCACTAACTTATATGGGCCTAATTTTTAACCATGTGTATATTACTAACAACTGGGACATATTTTACTCTACCATTATAATATTGAATCTAAAAGCATGTTTTAAATTTCTAAGGAAATACAGTTATGAAACTGCAAGTGTACGATTAACAGATAATTACATATTTACCAGATTCTTAATATGTAGCTACCAAATGAATAATAATGTTACTATACCATAGACCTACACACCACAATAAAACATGTCACTTTTTATTTTTGTTTACTTCACCACTCATTATGTTACCAACCTTTACCATGTACTGTGATACATCATACCTACTACTGTATCCACAGAAAACGGTCATTAACTCAATCCTTAACGAACACCGCTATTTCTGATGCCAGTTCGAAATGAATAGACTATTGTAGGAACGATGCTATTGCTGTCCTTTCTTCATATCCTGGAAATACCAGATTATTGGCGGGTCATTGAATATTAGTGGCTTTTAAACAAGTTGGATATTTGGCTTATACTCGTTTGTAACCTCATACAGTATGAAAATGATATCAAAATTTTTAATAATCTGTTTGCTGACTCGCGGACCACAGGTTGAAAAACCCTGGTGTAGTGCTTAACATTATAGTCACTTTATGTTTATGCATTAAATTGTATTATATATTAAATTTTGGGAAATTCCGCGAAAGCACTTAGAGACTACCTTGCCGCCTTTTGTCGTTTTACGAGTACATTGACCTGGAGAATTTAAAGATGTCTGGCCGATAGGCGATTGAGTTTGAATTGACCGCATGTTCCACTCAAACCTAATAAGGGAATGCGAATGACGCATTTTACCTGTGAACTTTTCAAGTAGTATTTAGTACGCTAACTATTTGTGTTGGAAGTGTAATTTCTTATGAGGAAATTGTGGACCGTCTTAGTTTAAGCCTAGGTGAGCACGTAAACCTGCCCAAAATAATAATCAGGACTGTTGGTTGGTGAGGACCAATACTTCAGAGATCGTTGAACTTCTTCGAGGGAAACTTGGTGAAACTTCAAGGTGCACGACCAAACTGGGTGGTAAAAAATATTCACCTAAAACTTGACTCAGTGGATGAGATTTCAGCATTGAGACAACAAGTACAATACAGAAAGCAATACAAGTAGCATAACTGGCTCACAAAATTATTTTGTCAATCAGTGTTTATTTCATTGCTACTTCTGACTAATAACGAACAGATTATGCTCTTAAAGAAAGAGCCATTCTGAAAGCTTACTTTTGTCGGTGGAATTTCAGACAACCAGAGAATACAAAACGGTTGACAGAAGATATTAAGATCTCTGGAATGCATAACCACTAATGCATAGCCTTCATGCTGTCTGGAAGTAGAACTGGCTGTTAAAAGAAGTAGTTCACAGCGAAATTACTCCAGTGGTAATTCTGAATCTCTGCAGAAGTTTCAGTGATTATGGAGCTTAGAAAATATCCAGGTATAACGTGTGCTGTTTGATATTTAATTTTGCGCATCATCCCCGGAAATGAAACAATGGGAACTCTATAATTTATTCTTAAGTGATAGCTTTTCATTTTGTTTACCTTGTAGGAGCCCATGCTTAGGCTAATTAAACAATTCAATAATCTCACATTTGGTGATCCTAATAGTTTACTTATCATCTCTTGAGTGATAGCCAAGTGGTAAGAATGTTTGGTAGGAACACAGTAGCAGAGGAATGAAGGCAGTGAAGACCGCCAAAAAAGCTTTCGCGTTGTTCCTTACTTCGAGCTCTTTCATCATAATTCCAGATATGAGAAAAGGAGCGAGATGTCTAGGAGCGCCGTGGGAATTGCTTTGCCGCCAGCCAGGATCGAGGATGTTTTGCTGGTACACTTATCCCACATTTAAGTGTTTTCTAAATATTTCTCTCCTGTGTTTCCTTGCCTGGGTAATTTTAATACTTCGCTTTTCTGTTCTGCCACTTTCGAATCTAAAAACTCAGACTTAAATTCTTTATTGTTGCTATGAACACCCTAAATAAATAATTTAGAATCTTTTAAACGAGGGCTAATATTGAAATTTATAATATCTAAATATAATCAGATACAATATTATTATTCTTTTAGAACCATATGTGTTATATTACAAACATTGAGAACCATTCTAGCCAATGATTTGGCCATCTAGAATGTCAGACATAAATCCTGTCCAAAATATCTGGGACATAATGGAAAGATCAGTTCGTGCAAAACGTCCTGAACCGGCAAAACATTAGCAATTACAGACGGATGTAGAAGAAGCATGGCTGAATATTTCATCAGGGAACTTCCGACTACTTGTCGAGTCAATCTTACGTCGGGTTGCTGCACTTCGCCATCCAAAAGGAGGACCCACTCGATGTTAGGAGATATCCCGTGACTTTTGGCACTTTAGTGTAGCTAGTATTAAATGTCGACGTTTCGGTCCATCTGCTTCGAGCTTCTTCTAAAATGCTTCTTAATAGCATTAAAATGATTGATGTTTAGCATCACCGAAGTGACGTGTGCTGCTTAAGGTATAGCCGCAAACCAAAACTGCTTGTTGGCCGAATGGTCTTTGGCTACAAGACATGTCTCTTGTGAGTCACTATTTCAAAGGTCACATGATTGTGTAGAGCGACATTTACAAATGGGAAAACAGACAGATCGTCCAGAACAACCGTTGAGATTTCCATTTGTTGCCAGCAGAATTGACGGACACGATTTGAGTACAGTGTCACGCAGGTGCGATGGTTGGTATAGTTGACTGCCGGCAAGGCCCTCTTAGCCGGCTGTGAAATGACGAACTCGCGGACTCCCCCCCCCCCCCCTCTCTCCCCAAGTCACGGGGTCTGCTGTGCTGTACCAGGCAGTCCAACTGGTACCATGTCGATAGCTTCCATCCAGTAGTCGCGACTAAGTCGGAAATGAATTCTTCCTCCAGATGAAATGTGCCTTTATAGACTTCTGATCTTAACAAGCTGTACTTTGCACGGCACCCTTCCCTAGCAGAAGTTTTAAGGAACTCTTTCCTGAACCGAAGTGACCTGTACACTTTTCACACCACAAGATAACTCGGTTCTGGTATAGTGTTGGCAGTTCCCTACTTCCTGGTACTTCTTCAGCCAATCCAAAAGTCACTTAAGTGCTTCACTATATTGCGCTGGAGCAAGAAATTGAGTCCTTGTTGGTAGCCGAAATCCGTTGCTACGGCTCTTCTTTAAATTTGCGCCGTCTCGCTACGATTCGGTCAAGCGTGCTAAGATGCCATGGTCAGCCAGTGTCCTATGGTCGTGGTACAGTTCGATTGTGCTAAGACTTACTAACGACTCGTGGCATCGTTGTCCTTAAATCATTCTTTCTCATATAGAGTTGAACATAATTTCGCTTACACTTGAGATCATCAAAAAATGTCCAGCGTTGCTCGTATACAGGGTGTTACAAAAAGGTACGGCCAAACTTTCAGGAAACATTCCTCACACACAAACAAAGAAAATATGTTATGTGGACATGTGTCCGGAAACGCTTACTTTCCATGTTAGAGCTCATTTTAGTTTCGTTAGTATGTTAGTACGCTCTCCTGACCTCAACCCTCTTGACTTCCATTTATGGGGGCATTTGAAAGCCCTTGTCTACGCAACCCCGGTACCAAATGTAGAGACTCTTCGTGCTCGTATTGTGGACGGCTGTGATACAATACGCCATTCTCCAGGGCTGCATCAGCGCATCAGGGATTCCATGCGACGGAGGGTGGATGCATGTATCCTCGCTAACGGAGGACATTTTGAACATTTCCTCTAACAAAGTGTTTGAAGTCACGCTGGTACGTTCTGTTGCTGTGTGTTTCCATTCCATGTTTAATGTGATTTGAAGAGAAGTAATAAAATGAGCTCTAACATGGAAAGTAAGCGTTTCCGTACACATGCCCACATAACATATTTTCTTTGTTTGCGTGTGAGGAATGTTTCCTGAAAGTTTGGCCGTACCTTTTTGTGACACCCTGTATATATTGGATAGTTGAAGCAAATCTATATATTAATACGCTAAGCGAAAACTTTGGAAACATTTTTCAGAATATTGCGCGCATGGAGAAATGTGAGATTTGGCATAGTTAAAGTTTATATGGGGAAGAAGTGCATAAAGCCAAAATGTACATATAATAAGTGTTAAAAATACATTAAATTAAATAAAATAAATCATTCGTTGTATACATTCAATTGTTTTTAAGAGGCAACGACACTAAGCGATGTCTGTGATCTTTGGTCAACAGTAAAAAAAAAAAAAAAAAAAAAAAAAAAAAAAAAAAAAAAAAAAAAAAAAAAAAATTATAAGTATAGTTAAAACATGTTACAGATACATTATTAAATGAAAAATAAATTCGGGAACGTGTGTGTGAGTGAAATCGGATCGGAGTCAACTATGTGACGTGTATTTCCAGCATTGAGATACTCTGTGGTCTTTGGTGAAACCAAAGAGTCGAGCTTAATCTCTAAATTTACATAGAAGCAACATTTCGAAACGGAGTATATTCGGAATTCATTAAATCGTGATTTAGATATACGATGTTACAATGATGCAGTTCAAATTGATGTAGCTGTAATATGATGGTGAGCCACCATTTGAACGAAATCTGGTACTTAAAAAAAAGTGATTACATGAATGGCAGCAAAGTCTATATACTGAGTTTAGCATTACGTCGGAACCCACAAATATTGTCCTGTCGGTCTGAAATTTGCTACACACATTCCTTAGGCGATAATATTTGATTTAAAGTGTATATCGTAAGCTTCGAATATGTTGACATAAGGAAAAATGTGGATAGATGCACACATGTTATTACGCAAGAAATACACGTTAATAGCTGTTGACATTTATTCCACATGTTTTTAAGTCTACAGTATTGAATAAAAACTGCTTTCCACATGCAAATAGAAAATCATGTAACAGTTACGATTTATCTGTGCGGGCTGACATATTGTTTTTCAGTGCTAAGATATATTGCATGGCGTCTACCGTAACTAATAGCAGTTGTGGTTAGGTTGAAATGCAGCCTGGACCAAAAATTAAGAGTAAGTAACACGCAGAAATAATATCGACATGTAATAACGTGTATTTCTTTCTTAATAACATGTGTGCATCTACCCACATTTGAAGTGATTTTTCCTCATTTTCACGCATTCGAAGCTTACGTTGGAATGTATGTACTAAACTTGATACCGATAGGACAATTTTTCAAACGCAAAAGAACAAATTCAAGAAACTATTTGCAATAATTATTACTGTGTTACAAACAAAAAATACTAATTAACTTAATGAATTATGGTCGAATTTCGACCACTGGGCGATCTCTAGTACCAATAAATGTATGAACAGTCTGCTATGTTAATACAATGTGTTGGATACTTAAGTAAATTTCCTCTACCATAAACTACTTTTTTCATTACAGACTGCATATAAGTTCCTACATTTTATATTAGTTTATTTCACATTATTTATTTCGCACTGCAATTTTTTAAAGAATGCATTATTTTTTTCTTTTCAGGTAAATTCCAGTATTAGCATTATTCGAAAGTGATGTTACAAACTCCGCTCTTGTAAGTACAATTCATAAGTAATATTTACAACCACTCCAAACGATTGACTAGTAAAAACAACAATCTTTTAATTATTTTTTACTATACATTTTGACGTAATCACTTTACAAAAACAGACGTTTTACTGTGTACCAGATTCCTTTTCAGATTACGTACGTGTTAAACTTAGAAGCATTAATGAGTTTCGATTTTGACGGTCAGATTTTGAACTCAATTTGACAAGAAATACTGATCTCATTTCGCTCTGTCTAGCTGTTTAGAATTATACAAACGATGTGTTAAATATCAAGACTTTCAGATGTCATAATTGAATGCTTTTTAACAGTTCAGTAATAGCTTCTGACACTGCACTGGTGCATTGACAATGGTACTTTTGGAACAGAAAAAATACGATCTATTATTAAATAAGTAGGAGGAGCCTGTCTTTCCTGGCCAGAAACCGGGAAAACCCGTGACGTCACAACATGGCCGCCCCCGTTTGGTGTGACCAAGATGGCCGCCGAGCGCACCGCCCGGTCAAGATTGCCGCCCCCGCAGTCGCTTCCTGATCGCCGTAGAGGCAACATCGGCGCTTAGAGAGCTATACTCCGAGTTTTCCTTGTGACGAATAACGCGTGAACTAGGACAGTGCAAGCACCAGTTGTGTATACTATTATACAGTGAATAGCAGCCAGTAAACCAACTAAAAAGTTTTGTTTAGGAGAGTGTGTGTACCTCGCCACCATGGAGGGTGGCGAGTATGGTGAAGGTGGCATAC